>VXBL01010273.1:475026-518241 GCA_013400195.1 Aramus guarauna
GTGGAGAAAAAAAACAACATAAACAGGTGTGCAAACGCTCTTTCTCTCCCTTCCCAGGGTTAATTTAAACCAAACACCTCTCCTCCCTTCCTTCTAGTCACAACTTCTCAGATTTTCACTGCAGGTTTCACTCAATCCCTCCCAACTTCTGGGTGAGGTGAGGGGTGGAGGAGGATGTGGGGGTTACCTACACCACCGCGCTTCCTCCCGCCATTTGCTTCCTCCCGCCATTTGCTTCCTCCCGCCATTTGCTTCCTCCCGCCATTTGCTTCCTCCCGCCATTTGCTTCCTGCAGCAATCATTTTCCATGTTCCTTCTCCAGTGGTTGCCGCTTTCTTCCTCAAGCAGTGCTGAGCCCCGGTGCTGTGAGCTCCCCTGGCTGGCGGGAGATCGCTGTGTGACAGAACCAGCTGGAACCGGTTCTGGGCAGCAGGAGGCAGCTGGTGGCCTCCTCTCACCCGCTCCCCCCTCTGTCCCATGGAGGCCACCACTCCTCGTAGGAGCTGAAGTGCCCAAGCTGTCTGCAGTCTGAGGGGACAAAACCTGCCCTGCCAGGAAAATAACATCTTGAGGGGACACCAGGTTTCTGAGAGAAGCAAATCTGTCCTTCACTAACTGCAAAACAAACCAAAAAATAACCCCCCACAAAACTTCGAGCACAGGCAACAGCCCTGTCACCTCCTGATAAGATCAGAAAGAAATTTAGCTTTGCTTTTTTTATTAATCAAGCTTTTCCTAGAATGGGTCTTTAACTGTGTTACTCCTCTTTTTAATAAAGCCTACACAATTATCGTTATTGTAAATGAAATAATTATGGCTAAAGATTTGGTTGACCAACTGCATTTCAAAGATTATTACCGAGAGAAAGAGAGCACTGAAGACTTTTCGGTCACAGCTGGACAGAACAATTCTAACTCTGCCAGCTGATTTCAATTGAGTTATTTTATAAGGATAATTAAAAATTTACTTCACCAGCTTAAAGTCAAATGAATAAAAACATCCACTAGAAGTCATACTCTGGCTGGGTACCACAGACTAATAAACACATGTAAAATTATTTTTTACTTAGACACTGCAAAGCTACAATAGCACTAGTGAACATTCTAGACTGGGGATTTCATTTCTATACTTTTATTCACTCTGAGTAGCCTATTACTTATGTAAAAATCCCCTAAAGAGGCTGACGAGATAGAAAATAGGAAATACAACAGCTAGTCCTTGTACCTGTGCACATGCCATTCAAACTTCACTTGCTAGCAGCTACGGACAGGTAACTAACAGTCAAGGGGACAGTTACTACACTCACGGAAGCACCACCTCAGGAACATAAAGCAAACCTGAGGACCAGTAAATCTACATCAAAGCAAATAGGATACTAAAATGAGACAAGATAAAAGTATTTTCAATTAGCTTACTTTCTGAAAAAATAAATATTCAACACTACATTCTGCAAAGTTACTGTAAATAAAAGGTACAGGAGCGGTGCGTTATATTTTGTTATTATTATTATATGGTCAGAAAAAGTAGGAATAGCCTAAAGACACTTAATTCTAAGATCTCCAAATTTGTAAACAGAACTGAAATACAATACAGGAAGATGATGAAGAACTGCAGTAACAGAGAAGGAATAAAATGCAATAGTCCAAGATGCCAGGTCATACACTGGAGGTCTAATAACAAGATAATCTCTGGTAAGCTTAAGAGGTGATAGCTGGATTAAGAGGAAGAAACCGTAAGTGTATTAACTAATCACATAATAACTTTGCAGTCAGTCATATATGTGTGTGTATACATATATGACAAAGAAACCAATTCTAGGATACACTAGGCCTGTCAGAGCCAGGAACTGTTAAACTTCACCCCGAGTACTGAGCACAAATTTAGTCAAATTGTAACATGCACGTAACTGGGATGACTGGAAGAACAGAGTTAAGATCTTTAAACATTATCTGTTAAGATATATACTATTTAACCTCATCAAAGAGGTTGGGGGTCAGGTAAAATTATTATCTGTAAGCACTTCAAGAAGGTGGAAACTTTTTATTTTTCTTTTGAAATAGCTCCCCAACAAGAATGCAAGGAGAAATACATATTGACATTATTCTTTGTGTGAGTGTTTAATTAGTCTGCACAGTATTTTATGATGCATTACCACAGCCAATGACTTAAGAGATCCATCTCTATCCTGCATCTCCTGCACTATAGTTCTACCTCTAAAAAATATGGTTTAAGATCAATAGTAATATAAATGGTCCGTAGATATCCTGCATTATTTTACATAGCGAAATGAAATATTAGAGTTTTTCTTACCTTTCCAGGAGATTATGAATTGCTTTGAAGAGCAGGGTCCTACACTCATAGGAAAGTCCATTCTCCCACAATCCTTCTTCCACCACTACAAAAACATAAAATGTCAACATGCTCAGAACAGGGCAATACAACCGTCTGTACAAAACATAGCTTCATCAGATTTAAATTTCAACAGTAGCATGTTTCATGAAAGTGTTTCAACAACTACCTACACCGCCAAAGTAGCTTTAATCTTTGCTTGCTGAAGACACCAACTTTGAACTTAAAAGAAATAAAATACAAAAGCAAACACATTTGTTCATAGCATTCAGTATTAAAGCAGGGAGGTGAGGAACTCATGATCATTCTCTGCCATGACTGCTGAGAGATCCTTTAAAACTTAACTGCAGATGCAGACAATCAAGAAACAAAGTGAATCATTAAAGGTGTAAAATCAATTTACATAACTTAAACAACATGAAACAACTATCCCACCTCTCACACTCAAGTGAAACTCCTCCATTGTACTGACTTAAAGTATTGCAGTTTCAGCAGTACACAGCAAATACATGAAACACGCAGCAGTTTTTTAATGCCAAAATAAAACCTGTAAACTCAGTACCAAACCACAAAGATTTGAGAGACATAAATAATCTGCTAATCTCTGATGGCAGAGCACAGCATGAACTATTCACCTGAAGGAGCACCTGAAGGATATACAAACCTCAAAAATATCTGCTGTCCTTACTCCATTGCTTTTGGATGCTAAAACTACCAAGAGTAAAACTATTTTTGGTACGCCCGTACCAGATTCTAAATTGCCAGAAGATGCAATCTCAGCTGCAGAGTAAAAACAGATGATTAAACAACTTTGTCAAGGAGTAAGAATTTGTTAATTGTCTGAGTTCTGTCATTTCAATTTAACAGGAATATTCTGCAGATCTTTACAAATGCAGACATAAAGTTCTCCAGCGTGTTAAGAACCGAATACTTAACACCCCTCCTTGGCCAATTTAAAAGCTGAAACCTTCCAACAGCACGTCTATCATGCAGAGATTATTATCTAAATATAGTTTACACTACAATCATGTTTAAAGTAAAGCTTCTAAAGAGTTTCTGCTGTATGAAAAATGCTAATATTGCCAGCAGTCTTCAACTACGGCTTCAAAGCCTCAAACCCCAGCATTGTTCGTTATTCTGCTGCTTCTCCCGGTAACCCTAAGTCACACAACCTCAAACAAGAGGAGGCACATTTTTTGAACGTGTAATATTGTGATATGCTAACACTGCTAACAGAGTCTCTCTCCTTTTGCAGAATGGAAAAGTCAGGGCTTTATTACCTGAATCACCTTATCGAATAGCACAGTTACTTCCTCAGAAGAATGAAAAGGCAGACTTGGGCTTTTGGGCACAAGCGTGAGCCAAATATCTTTCCCTGTAAAACCATTAAAGGCCCCTTTAATGCTTGCAAAACCTTACTGACACTGAGTATGTAATGTGCCGTAGCTGTTTACTAAATAGAACTTCACATGGCCTCAGATTTCATGTTTGAAACGGTATTAATAAAGTTCAGGATCTCCAAGCGTTTTCAGAACTACCGATGTACAAATTCTATATAGTTCAGAACTACCGAACCTTAAGAAACTGCAAGACTGGTACAGTCTTACACTTAAAAACTGCACAACTCTCAGATATGTAAGCAGTTATGTATTACAGTATGAGAAAGATCATGCCTGAGTTCACCTCTGAAAACTCCACATTTAAATAAAAATTCAAATGTTTTGTCAGAATTTGTAAAAGCAAAAAAAAATTTCACTATTACACAGCACTGAGCTCTTCTCAAGTTTCACCCTGATCCTCTTGGAGCATCTGTGCCAGAAGCCACTACTGTACCTCCATTAAAAACTTCAGGCAAAACAGGAGAGACAAGATTTTACAGGAAACATCTCACAGCCAGCTCTCATGTTCTCAATCCTAACTCACTATCCCTCTTCTCTTCCACTCCCAAGTATGCACAACAAACTAACGGGACCCCAAGTAAAGACCAGCTCATATCATCTCTCAAAACTATTTTCTGCAAGCCTCATTTTGCTACTGCCTCCAGCAGATGATCAGATCACACAGCTTTACACTGTATCGAAGGTAAAAGCAATGTTAACCTTGTGGTGGAGGTCCCTATGGCCGAGTCTGCCAGTGAGACTGGACTGGCTGAGGAGCAGCAATTGAGTGGGACGGGGAAAAGCGGAAAGTCTGAAGTGGTAGCATCCCTCAATATTCTAATCTTCCAATTTGGCTTTTTTTTTTTTTTTATTACACATTCACAAATTATATGTGAAATGGCAATAAAATTATTTCCCTATTAAATTTAACTCTAAGTATATCATAGGACATCTTCATAACCACTTTCCTGTAATAAATAATGCCTTTGATTCCCAAGTATATTAATGCACTATACTTACTCTAATTACTTCAAATACTTCTTCATCCTACTAAAATGTTCATCTCACAATTTAGAGTATGTGCATGTGTCTGTTACAGTAAAAATGGGGAGAAAAATATTTAGGAGTGCAGCATTTGACTTCTTCCCTTCTCTTTGGCTTCCTGATCCAGTCTCCAGAAGCAAAGAGCTTCAACAATCAGAGCAAGTTACAACTTCAAGATACAAATGGTGAGCAGTAACAAAACGTGGCAAAACACTAGAGATTAGACTATCCCTGTAAATTGCAAAGTTCCTCACACTGTAACAATGCAACTAGAGTGTAGATTTTGAAGAATATTTTAAATTGCTAATAGCAGATTGAAGAGCAGGAAATAATTGTCCGTCTCTGTCTACACAATGATTTGTAATGCCTTTAACACTCAATACTTCCAACTCAAGCCCTCATCCCCCTTTCAGTGGTGCCTGACAGCATTTTCAGGCACACAGCTAACAGAAAGCAGGTTCAGAAACATACTTATGCCAAGCACCTATATCCTGTCCTGATGGTATTTTCTGTTACTCTAGTTGAAATATTTCTCTTTAAAGGCAACAAATTTGACACTATACAACAGCTGTGAAAGCCATTTTCAAAAAAGAAAACTTCTAGTTTCAAGTAAATCAAGTAAAGATTGAATTTTAGTAAGAGAAAAGAGTAGGATAGAACAGGT
The DNA here is from genome assembly GCA_013400195.1 of Aramus guarauna. NCBI lineage: Eukaryota > Metazoa > Chordata > Aves > Gruiformes > Aramidae > Aramus > Aramus guarauna. The sequence goes on from VXBL01010273.1 coordinate 480,463, forward strand.
AACCACCTTTTCCTCCACAAAAGTTAGAGAGGAGACGAGAGTTTTGGAGCAGCAGCAAAGCAGATAGGACAAATCCGTGGAGCACCGCTTCCCAGGACAGGGGTAGACAAAGCCATCGCTAATCTGAGCCGTTGTTTGCGGCAATCCCATTTTGAGTGGGATGTCAGGCTGGATGACCTCCAGGAGTCCAAGCTCCTTTTCACCTGTGTGATCCATCAGATCTGCTGATCCTCTACTGGGATAAGGTTTATATAAATATCTGTATCTCTCTGTATCTGAGCATATATACATATTTATCTGTAGATGCTAAATACCTTCTCTAAGCATGTGTACATTCTAGATCAGTCAAGGATGAAACTGGGAGTAGCATTTAATTTCTTGGAAAAGAGGCAGTTCATCCCCTTCTCGCTGTTTGTCCCGCAATAGGGGGTAACTTTACCACTACATTTCTCACCAAAATAAACAACTACTACATGTGTTTTGTTGGTGGTGTTTGTTTTTTTTTTGTGTGTGTGTGTTTTGTTTTTTTTAAATGAAATCACCTCGCAGAACAAACAACTAAGTCTATTAATACTCCACCTTTAAAAATATGGATTCTCCCCCCCAAAAAAACCACAACAAAAAAACCCAAGAAGATAAGGTCATATCATCTCTGCCATTAACCGTACCGCTATAAACTGCTCAGTTGAGATAGTCAGTCTAACTGCCCTTACTACATCATTCTCAATACAGGTTCTTTAAATACAGTGGAGGTAGAGAGCACTAAAGAAGCATATGGATCCAAAAAGAACTGTGAAATTTTCAGTATCTTTCAAAAGTGAGGAGGAAGAAAAGGAAGAAAACAAACTCACGGCTTGAGATAACCGGTTTTGTACAAGAATATTCTACTTATTATCTGAAGAGGCATCATTGTTTCAATCTAAAAGAGTTAAAGTGAAAATATAGTCGTTTAAATTTTCATGGGAAGTTAATAAAACACTAAAGTGCAGTGTTTTTCAATTGCAAACAAATCTTCCACAGAGAAAATACTTTCTATTTTCTCATTGCCAAAATATTATTAGTGTAAAAAAAGGAAAAAAGGTGTATTGGACACTTACCATAATGGGTAATAACTGAGGTGCTAAATCTCACTCCTAGCATCCATACAGAATGGGAATTCATCAATACCCTTTACATACAAAGTCTTTAAATATTTGTTATCGTTTTGTTTTCATAGGTTGCAAAAAATGAATATAACATTTGTGGTGATTTTGAAGTTTATCCTTGCAGATTGGATGTTAAAAGAATTAAAGACAACGACAATAATTTAGACTTGCACTAGAATTTTATAATTTAAACATACATTAATGAGCAGCTTAGTGGGCTTGGGGTCTTTTTTTTATTTTCAAGTCAGAGATATTAAGGTCTTCAAAGTGTCCAATGATTTTTATTAAGCCAGTCATGTTCTCAAAAAAAAAAAAAAAAAAAAGGAACCATTATAAAAATTTCAAGGAGAGAAGTCACAGCAAAATATCAAAGCAAATACTTCAATAATTTTAGGTCTCCCAGCAGAGATACTGGAAAGATAATAAGATCTCTGTTCTGCTTCAGTGACCAAACTGACATATTTTACTTAAAAGAAATCTAGGAAGGAAGGAGAGAAAGCAAGTTGAGACTGTGTCGGCATTGCAGAGATAGTTACACCTTTAAGAAATTCAGCCACCCACATTTTAATAATTCAGGTCACACTGCCTTATGCAGTTTAAAAGTAGAATTAGTTTCAAAGAATACATATTTCCTCAGAGCTATGTTACATATTTCCTTTTAATGTATCATATTGCAGCAACAGCTGAAATGAACGTCTAGACATCAAAAACAGTCTTTATTCCCACCTACTGCTTTTTTACCTCAGGCATCAAAACTAATGAAACCTATTATCCAGAACACTGACTTCAGTTACCACATTGGCCACTGCAAATATGAAAAAAACACTCTGGGACAGGACCAGTTATTCAGCCATTAAAATTACTGAAAATCAATTTCTTGCTGCACACTGCAGAAATACTGATAGATTAAAGCAGGACACATGGGACAAGGAGATTACTTGGAGAGAAGATTACTATGTCAAACTGCTACGGAAGGGGAGTTACTCAGCTACTCAGGATTCATATTCAGAGCAGTATATGTTCCCTCTTACTCTTTGATATCGTGTCTCCTCGTTACCATGAAATATGAAGAATGTGGGGCTGTGTAGACACAGTTTTTGAAAAACACAGGGCCAAATAACTCGAACCAAATCAGAAATTCAATTACTAAAAGCAAGCATTTAATTTTTCATTTTAATTTTTATTAACTGTGCCCTTAAAACAATATTTCAAAGACCAACTAGCATTTTGAAGCATCGTTTCTTCTAAAAAAATTGAGTTAAAAGAGTAACAAAGCAATGCAATGGTACATTAATTCTGAAAAACTATATTATACCCATAAAAATCCAATTAAATGCAATGCTACTGATCGATCATTGTTATACTGCCATTGATCACCTTGTAAAATCTGCGTTTGAAGTCATTAGTGATTAAATTGACTTATTACTAAATCAGATTCAACCCACTTAGAGATCTAATTTCCTTGCCCTGGTTATGATTGTAGGGAAATTGTACTGCTTATTCTTACAGTACTGAGAATTCATCTTGGCTCTCCGTCTCCCAAGTCAACTCATCAGCCAACAAGGAAGCAACACCGAAGAACCGCTCACCAGCGCGATCCCTTTGTGCTCATCTACCTGCAAATGGAGATCACGTGAAGCTCTGGAAGGCGCACCATGCGTGCACAAAACCATTCACAATCAGTGTCCTACAAGGTATCTGTTACAGCACGAGTTCTGCACCCCATTTCCCGGGAAATCAGAATATTAATGAAGACTATCGCTGAAGATCGCTGTTCAGACACGACCCACGTTTGCATTTCAATGGACTGCAATTTTCTATATAAGAACTTACACTTTCAAGCAGAGTCGACTATGAAACTAAAATTGTTCCACTTCAGAAAAAAGATAAATAAAACCTTCAAAGGCAACAGCTGTTGAATATCACAGGAATACTACGGCGCTTTAATTGTTGCGCATTGAAACAGAAATTAGCATAATAGCTATTTATTGAAAAACAGATGGTAGGTAACTATCTGCACTTAGATTATGTTAGCACTACTTAAAGTATTACTTTTATCACTTCCTCACTCCCCGTAGGTACGAAATTGTTTTGGTTTTTTGGGTTTTTTGTTTAAAATATACATTAAGGGTTATATTTCCTCCCATATTCTCACATTGCTCTACCCCTGCACTGCTCTTTTGCCTTTCCATTGTACACACCACAGCAAAGATCTTTACAGTGAAATGCTCTCAGTATCATGGGTAAACTACACAATATTTCAAAAGGCATTGGGAACAAACCAGTCATGCAAAATATGTAATCACTTCTGCTTCTTTAGAAGTTCACTTCACAATATTCCAAAAATCCAGGGGTAATATCTGACTTCTCCAAAACCAAAATTGTTATCTATGAAATCAGTATAAACATTTCTGTGTAATTATAGCTCAAGTCTGCTTTCTATGTAGGAATGCAAAATTAGCTATGCCAGAGAGCTGAGCAGCTTGCTTCAGAGATGTAAGAGATTCCAAATAGTTAAGTTTACTGTGTGGTTTTTGCTTTGAATGCTTTTTACAATCACCCACTCTATCCCAAGAAAGCATAAAATGAACATAAATATGGTATAATTTTTATGCGGTTTACACTGCTTCCTAAAGCGGGAAGTTTACAGTGTGAAACCTGCTCTTGATCCCCAGAAAATTCCCCCCAAATCTCTGATTTACATTGTCCCACCATGTATTTGTGTTAATATTTCAAGGTGCTTTATAATTCTTTGCAGAGGTATTTCCTATAGGTGACAATCATTAACCTGACCATAGTGAAAACAGACTAAAAGTTTAGAGGAAGATGGTGAGAATCTCTCCAAAGTGTTCAGAGCTAAGGATGCCACTAAGAAAGAAGTACTTTCTTAAGAGTTTACTCCTGGGAGTTTCTAGCATGTCTTCCCACACTTCTGCACTTTTCACTTCTGGCACATCTTGTTTCCCCTCTTCAAGTCTTTGGTATAAGGTAATTTAAAAAAAAAAATAAATCATTTCTCAGAAGAAAATAAAAGTAACACAAAAAAAATTTGAAGGAAAATAAAATGTAAGAGTATTGCTATGCTTTCCTAATCCCAGAAGACAATCTCTACCCTCCAAACTTGATTTGCTGTCTTTGTTCTCCGTTCAGATCTCCAAGTTTTCTCCATTTCCTCCCATTTTCACTGACCACCTCAGACTTCCAGCCCGCGCAATCCTCATTCCTCAGCTGCAAACCCTCACCTCTGTCTTTTGATCTTTCTAGGTTCAAAGAAAATAAAACTACTGAATTACATCTGCATCGGTGAGATCTTCCTCTCTGCACTGATAATGCAATAAGAACGTAGACTTTTATTTTTCTTCTCAAAATGCTGGGTTTCCATTGAAAGCACATAGAGCGTATTTCCCCATGCCGTACAGCTGAGGAGCTCTGTTGGAGGTAACAGAACATACAAGGGCTGCAAGCCTCTTTAAAGAGAAATTAGAGCAAGTTCAGCCATCGCCAGAGGGACGCAAGGCTTGTTCTTAGGAAAAATACAGTTCATATTAATCCATACTTGGAAAGTGAAAGGAACCAAAAGTCTTTTCTCATTTATAAAGTATGCAAGACGTCATTCCTGAAATGCAGATAGATCATTTTGGAAAGCACGACCGGGATACTTTGTTCCCTCTTCTTGAACACAGGTTTGCCTTCAAAACACTTGCACAGCTCAAGACAGACGGTTCCATTTTGTGCTGCAATTCTGATGAGCCAAGTCCCTGAAAAGCCTTCCACTCGCCACTCGACCAGTTGGCCGTCACTCCTGCGCCGGCCCTGGTGAGTAATCCCCGCAGCTGTAGGGAAAAGCAGGGCAGCGTTCCCTCCCCGCTCCCCCGCAGCCGGCATTTCTGCGCTTGCTACAATCACCCTAAAGAGCATTTTACAGGAGGCTTAGCCCTGGCTAAGGGCACTCTGCAGCGTGACCGAGAGAACAGGGAAACACGATTCATTAGACATGCCTGGAGTGATAACAATGGAACCGCTTCTTGCTGCCTTTCATTTCTTACATTTTGCGGAGGCTAATGCATTCGCGTTACACAACGAGCACATTTACAGACAGCAAAAAAATATAATCATCTTTAAGAAATCCAGCTTTTTTTTTCATTATTATTTGCTGCTTTGCAATACGCTTGCAGGCTGCCTCAGCTTTTAATTGATACATTAAGATGATACATGTAAGCCAGACAAGATCTCCAACCCATCCAAAGACACATTTACAGAGAATTGAAGGGTGCGATGTGGCCCAGTCTCTCCCTGATCATGGCTATCTTCCTTCCACCCAGCTACGCTGCACACTGTGGAACAAAAACCTTTAAAATTTCCGTGTCAGATGTATGCTTATTTAACCAAGTAAATATTTGGGTTTCCATTAGCTAAAATTAGAGTTTACTTTTCTGCATGAAAATTAAGAATTCGACTCATTTTTTCTCAGTTCATGCTTCCTCTTGGTACCACGCCATTACTTAGAGCCTCCAGACTGCTGTTTCCTTCTTTTAATTTTTTCAATCTAGTGGTTATTAGAAATAACAATTTTCATTAGAAAGTCTTCTTTTCCTGAACTCGCTTGTAACACTATATTGTGAGAAAACAAGATTTTGATTTGACTAAGAAATATCGGAAAATATTTTTATAGCAGCCTCCCATTTTAAGCATACATCGTGTAACAGCCAAAGGTTGTACGTGTGAACTACAACACTAATTCCATTACATGCGGAGCACGTTAGATAACTTCTCTTCCTACTACATTTTGAAAACTAGAAAAAGAGTTGAGCAAACATGTTTGCTTCTAGTTTATCTATCACTTGAAAATAATCTTCTACAGCTTATTTTACCACTTGTTTTCCAACTGCCCTTCTGGAAGCCATTATAATATTTTACACGGGAGTAAACTACAAAACTGACTTTGCAATCTGTTTACTTGAAAACTTGCTGAAGCAAAAGTTGAAGCAATTTCAAAAAACCAAAACCCCACCCATCAATCACCAAATACACAAGTAGAAACTAATAGTTAGCAACAGACAAAAACAAATTTAAGATTGCTGGCAGGTTTTTTTGTGTAACAAAGTTAAGCAGCAAATTTCAGCTAAAATGTTGATACATACTTTAGAAGCAGAGGGTCAGGCTTCAGCAATAACCTAACATCACTGCAAAAATGTTTATGGTCAGACTAGATGCTTGTAAATGAAGTACTGTATTTTCAAAAGAAACGCTACATTTCCAGACTCGCAGTTTTGCTACTATTTTTGGGGAAAAAAATGAAAGTGCATCTGAAGGTTAGGTATTAAGAAGAGCAGAAAGGGTTGAAATGAAGTTTCTCTTCAAAAATGCGACAGTGCAAACCGGTTCCCCCCTACACCCATCTTTTTGGAGAGAACAGTAGACTTTCAAAACCACAGGCACAGGATAAAAGGCTAGAAAAGACTTCAGAGGCCAGACAACCATATTTTTGTCATTTTTGTTTGTTCTTTACTGGATTGTAGTGCTCCCCAAGAAGCGTGCCAAAAAACTCTGTGCTCTTCTGCAAGCAAATGTTTACTGTAGTTGGCCACTGAAGTTTTTAGTGAAGTGAAATAACAGCTTTTGTGCAACACCAGCATGTACTGAGTTCTGCCAACAAAGTGGTCTGAGATTCAGGCAGCAGAATGTCAAGCAGGTTTTTAAATATGTTTTTGTCGTCTTCTAACAGAGAGCCGGCAGAGGGAGCTGCATGGAACCAGTTCCTGCAGCCTTCCCGGAGGATCTGTTTTTCAGATTAAGAAAAGGATACGAGATCATACAAGCTAAAAATAAAACTTCGGGGGAAAAAAAAATGACCGCATTCAATAGTAAACATATTGGAAGCGGGACGCTTTTGAGTAGGAACAGTTTAATTGCTAGTTTTAAAATAAAACCCTCTGTATGAAACAGCTTTAAAAGCAGAATAACTTGAAAAATATTCCAAACTGCCCAATATCAAATCTGCAAAATGATCCCTTGGGAAAGGCTAAGTAAGATCTTTGGAAGTCCCTATGTCCACTGCTTCCACTGGTTGAATAGATATTGTATATTTTCAGGCATCTTTGATTTTTAACTAATAGTTTCACACGTTCAGTCTTTCCTGGAAAGTTTCCGCATTTCTGAGTTTTTCAGTTCACACTTAGCCAGGCAGCCGCAACGATTAGGGACTGTGCGACACCGAGGTGGCTTTTTTATAATGCTGAGCTTCGCTCCCGCTACTTATTATTACAATCACTATGTTGGTGGCACCTTTCAACACAGGAAACTTCAACTATAAAATTAATCAACGTGGATGTGCTCAGATTCTTCCTCCCCCTTCACAGAAGCACCAAAACGCCGGTGAGACAAGCACAGTACACGGCTGTCCGTGAGGCTGGCCAGCCAAAGCACGAGGGACGAACAGTACTGCCCCAAACCGCACGTACTAAAACCTCACTGTTGAAAAACAAACCCTCTCCCTCCCTATCAGCCTTTTCAAGCAGGGAATAATATAGATGTTCTTTCTGCTGGACACAGAAAAGCAATTTCTTAATCAGCACATTCTTATTCGTAAGTATCTATTTATTTATATATTCTTATTTATAAACAGAAGGTATTACAGGGGAAAAAAATAATGAAGATGACACATACAGTATACAGCATTGGGGATGGAAAAACCAAATTACTGCAGACTGGAGAGCCATTCTGGACATATGCGAATCCTTGGAATTGTGCACAATAATGAACTAAGCATCAAGATTTTACAGGCTACCCGAGACCATCAAATATGCACCTTTTCTCATTATCATTAAGGCTGAAAATATATATAGCAATTACTTATGTAAAGCCAGTCCTGTTCTATAGGGATCTCTCTTCTGCAAAGACCTCTTCTACGAGAGTGACCGCCAACGGCAGACAGAACAGAGGACGATTGCCCTGATGATAAGCAGGCGCCGTGAGGAAGAAATGACGATGTTCTAGTCAACCAAAGAAGTGATGCAACTTCTGACTGTCTTTTGTACTTGGAATCCCTTTTAAAGATTTGAGAAAAACACATCTACAAAAAGATTCCCCCTTCACGAGCATCTCCTGATCGTTATTTCCCATATCTGTGTTTCAACAGAGGCCATCTCCTTCACTGCTGATTCTGCAATGCAAATGTAATATGTTGTTCACGTTACAGTCTGTTGCCATGGATATTAATGTGATGTCATAAATTGTTACATCTTCATTGCAGAAACAAAATGAAAGGGCTTGTAAGCAGGAGAAGAATAAGAACTCATCTAAGAAAGCATATTTAAGAATAAGCAACTGTTGTACAAATCACACAGAAAAAAAAAGACAAATGAATTTGTATTTTAACTTTGTTATTCTGTAAAGAAACATTCAATAATACTACCTAAAAAATTACAAATTACCTATTTAATTTTACTCTTTAATTTTATTGGGCTGTTACCTGCACAGCAGGACCTCCTCAGCAAAAAATGTAACAGCACTTCTGTAATTTCGCTTTTTTTCACCATGGTTGAAAACATCTTTGCTGTTTCTGAACTCTCACCTTAAATATCAGGCAGTGGCTAACCATCCCAGCAACGCGTTCGGGACTCCCTCCTCCTTTTCCTTTTACTCCAGCTACTTTTTGACTAACCAATTACATTTATTGCATAAAATGGACCACGTCAGAAACATGGCAATTTCAAGCTCTTAATTTCTGAAAAGTCAGGTTTGCAGATTGCCCTTAAAAATCATTACCTACACATATTTCTAAAGTTTTGCTCTCCAAGGACTTCAGGAATAAACAGTAACAAAATTTGCCTTTGCCTTATTAAAACAATAGTTAAGATTATGATAAATTAATCTACTTTATCCGTAGATACACACAAAGAGAAAAGGAAAGAATAATTTAGCTTAGAGAAAAGTATAACACAGTATAAAGCACACCCCATGTTCACAGTTGATTTACATCTTTTAGAACGAAGGTAATCCACGATTTCTCTCGTTTTCAATTAGTCAAACTGTCTTGTTTAATCTTTTTCCCAAACAGTTTAGCTTTTCTGAAAGTGGGTTTAATTAAGTCGAAAGACACACAGCAACTGGAGCAGGAACGGCCATGTCTGCCTACTCAGACCTGCCAGGCAATAGACTATCGAGGAATTCCTACCTTGGAATTTGAGCATTCACATGACCCGGGAATCAACGTATACACATTTCCTACCATCACAGTCACCAAGACACCAAAGATGCCCCCAAAGGTGAAGGCAGCACTTTTGTAAGGAGAATTCTTGCACTGCCTAACCAACTCCACTACTGTGACGCTCTCTGACCTTCTTGGAAACCGAGTCACTCCTCAACTGCTGAGTATTGCCCTTGTCAGCTCAAATAGGGAAATAAAAGCCTCAGAACTGGCCTACGTTTCTGAGGTCTTGTGGCACTTTTATCCAAGTCTACTAGTTCAATGACAAGTAGCTCATCTACTTATAATGGCTCCCTCTTTTCAGACTTACTTGACTTGCATATGAAATGGAAAAAATCCAACCCCTGCATTCAAACCAGCCATCCAATGTTTACACAAGTTCAGACAACAGATCTCATCTTTCATAATCCAAGATTATCTTCCCTGGTCTCATCTGTGGCTTCCATTTCCCCATTCCATCTAATGAGGAGTCTTCACCTTTTCCTCAGCCCCCCCCACTACTGAACTCTCCACCGTTAATTCACTAGATCCTTTTTCTGTTCCTATGTCCCCACCCATTTAGGGGGAAAGAACATGCAGAAAGAGGAGAAACATATATATATATTTATGTGTGTGTATATATATGTATACACATACATGTATATATGTATGCATGTGTATACATATATACACACAAAAAAAAAGAAGAGCTTGCCATTCCAATCTCTCTGAAACTCAAATGGCTACTGAAAAGCCATTTCAAATGGCTACTGAAAATAGAAAACAAAAATAGTTTCTTGACATCTTTTTAAGACAGAGATATTCTGTAACTGCAGCTTTACTAGCCTTCGGAAAATGTTCCAAGTCCTTGTTTTAACCTGTTTAATTCACTTGCTTATAAGATCTGCTATTACTAATAAAATACTCAATGAACAGTAACCCTTCCAATTAAACAGAAAGCACGGGCCCTCACACCAAGTTGCATTTCTTAGCTTCAATTCTACAGCAGGTGCAGATGTGCATCAGGTGCTTTGGAATAATCTGAAGAATTGTGTTTAAAAGGGGTCACCTACACACTGTGTTCCTGCTCCTATTTTTAATTCAGTAACTTAAAGGGCAAAACAGCTGCAAACCAACATCACCCTGGTCGATGTTGTCTTCTGGATATTGGAAGCAAGACACAGAAAAAGTGAGCTATGCAAGAGTAAAAGGGGGCAGGTCGTGGCGTCTTATCCTCCACCTACCAGCTGTCACCTTTATACGTAAAGCGAGGGTTAGTTTAAGAGCTAAGGCAACTCAGAGTAAGGACAGTTTTGCTCCACGCATGGATTTGTTTCTGAAGTCCAACCCAAAGGAAACAAGGAGGGGTACCACCCATTAACCTGGCTTGACTTTCTCTTCTTTGGTATTTTACTTTCCACATATTCCCATTTAAAGAAATCAGGGTTGTTAATTAATCACTCACTTTCAAACCATTTCTTGATTAGGACTGTTTCATTTGATTCCCAGAACCTGTATTCTAGAACTAACACATCTCCACTGCAGAGCCGGGGGGCCACCGACCCAGGCACACCAGCGGGAACTCAGCCATGTAGGTAAGTCCTGAACAGTAAGCAATAGCTGCTGTACAAGGAATAATATTACAAATTTATCTTCCTTGAATGATATTCCTCCTGAAATTCTAAATATTTAAGAAAGTCCAGGATCAGAAGGCAATAAAACGTAGACAAGACTACAAGACAGTCTTGAACACACACTACAGCACCGTGCTGAAATACCAAATGGAACCAAACGTGAGCAAGAGCAGCACAGGCGTTTGAGGAATGTCTGCGGGATGCAACATGAAGTGCAGAGATCCCTGTGCTGGCAGAGATTTGCTCTCGTCAATCCACACACAGTAGTAGTACTGCACGCTCACGAGCTGGCATCTAGCTGCGATGTAGACAACTTCACTCAAGGACAGTGCTATGCACACACAGCCATGAAGCTTCTTTCTAGACTCAATGTTTCTGCGTATCTAGCCCAGGGCTTTGCTGTACATGAGAACACAAAATGCTATTTAAGAAAAAAAAATTTAAAAATCCAATTTTTATTTTATTAAAACAATGTAATCCTGTTTAAAAATACACCTATACAAAGATTATACTTCAGTCTACTTAATTTCTTCCTAATATTTCAGTAATAAAACCTGTATATTTATACATCCTAAAAGAAAGACCTTAGCTGTCAAGCAGAAGGACCTACGCACAGAACTCTTTGCAAAGACTTAATTGAAATCAGAGCTGACACTGTGATCCCAGCAATCTCCGTACGCCCTAAGCCGAAACTCTGTTCCGGCTGACCATGCAGCCCACGTCACCACGCATTAGCTTCAGATAACATTTGCGCAGCAGCGAAGGGTTTCGTCCTTTTGCGCTTGCCTTCGGCCACAGCCTCCTCTCACATACGTCAAACCAACTCCACTGGACGTTCCAAAACTTAAGAAGGAAATTCAGGATATTGACTGAATATGACGGGGAATTTGTGGGATCATTATCAAATGGAGGGGAGGGAAGGGAGAAGAAATCTGAGGTCAGGCTGTTTTAACTGACATTTAGCTACTGTAACGGACATCATAATTTTCCCTTTCTGTCAACAATTTTAATGTCCAAAACTAAGTACACATACAGTTATATAGCCAAAAGACTGCCTGCAAGAACTGTAAGCAAAAATAAGCTTACATATTTGATAAATCTTTCACTTCAGAACGCCTACAACCATACACAAATTCTCACCTACTTACAACAGAAGCAGAAAAGCCATACTTAATTGACTTTGTCATGCTAGGGATGTAAAAAGCAACTCTTAACTACTGCAAACCACATACACACTCCTACATTGCTAAATAAAAATCACAGCGCTCGAGTTTAAACTGCAAATTAACAATGAAAAATCCCCATCTGAAATATCACATCAAGTTGGCAGCTCTGCTCAGCTTGATCTCTCTTGGCCAAAGAATTTCACTAGCTTGTAACATTTAAACATAATCTGACAGCAAATGAGGCTTCCAACTGAAAATTACTACAAGGCTGGGTTTTGCTTCTCCCCCCCCCCCCCAGTAGAATATAAAATAACTGGAAACATACCCTGTTGGAAATTTATTAAATTACATATTCTTTATCCTGATAAAAAGCAATTATCAAACATAACCAACAGATCAATGATTGACGCTACTGACAATTTCATTTATTTTCCTTCATTCTTTCCTCCTTGTTTATTCGATGCTCGTATTAGCCGTAAGAGGCCTCTGCCTTTAAGCACAAAACATTACAATTACTCCAGATGTTACTTTGCTGGCATAAACCCCCAGATATAATACATTTAAATTTCTGCAAAACATATCTAGGTTCTTTAAAGAGGGTAGCAAATAGGAAGATAATCCCAGTTTAATAACGCTAGATGTAATTGCTCTGAGCTACCATCTTAAGCTGTCTTACATAAAAATCATCTTCTGCATCAATCTTTATGTTCCTTGTGTTCTGATCACAGCTTCCCATACAGCTTTATCTCCTGACCCAACTGTACTCAAGTATTCACTCCATCATCATCAATACTCCATTGGCCATACACCTCCTTGAATTAGCTGTTAACGTAATCATTGTTTCCCATAAACTTAATTCTACAGACACATGAAGATTACCCTCGTATTTTGCAGAAAGTATCACACAAGAAGCAAAAAATATCTTAATTTCACAAATACTAACCAATACCTATGTTCCGTGGTGCTTATTTTCCCCCCTTATTTATTACATTGAAGCATCAGCACATTCAAATTGTCAATATGCAGCTTCTCTCTAATAACAATTATTAGAGAGGATTTAATGTCTAAAGTAATTGTTTTAGTTAAAAATAATAAATAAAGGTCACTACTGCTAGCATTTAACCTATCTCCATCACTTACTTTCAGCCACAGAAGTGGTGAGCTTTACCTCAGACTTCAGAAAGGAATAAAAATTAGGTCAGTGGAAGTAATTCTGGAAAATTATTGATATTTTTCATTTATGCAAGATTTCTGGAAGAAAAATTTCCAGAACCTTGGTAGGAAAGGCATAAAGGTCTTACGTTTAAGCATGAGAAAGAATTTCACCACCAAGGGCAAGACAGAACAGTAAGTGACAGACGAATTATTTAACAAGTAGTTCATTTCCACTGGAATATCTTTCAGCATAAAGCAAGAGATTCATACCGCAATAGGAAAACAAGTTTGCTAAAGCAGTGTTTGATACCTAAAATCCTTCTCATTCCCAACAAACTCCCAATGAATTGTCAGCAAATCTGTAAGGCAATAGATACTCAATGTTCTCACTACTGTCACTTCTTGCATTTCAGAAGAACTGTTTCAAAAGTCTTCTCTTTTGACAAGATGTCACCACTGGAATGCTATATTCATTCTGCGTTTCAAAAAAAAAAAGTTTACCCCACTCAACTTCCATTTCGTCTCTATATATTTTAAAATGCCTTTTAACATGTCATCAGACACAAATTAGCCCAAAAGACTTAAAAGTTACTGCATCATTTCCTCTCCTTTGCTGCGTACGGCCAGCACTAGCACAAAACGTCTGTCGGAGACTCAGTACTGCTGCACCCATCGGCGGCTTCACAGACGTTAAGGGTTAAGGACAATATTTAGCACTTGCACATGTACAGCAACCTCGTACGCTGGCCTCGTACTGAGGCTTTCTTATGCTGGAAATGCTAAGGGCCTAATTACAGTATTAAGTGACAGCTTCTCCTTGCTCCAGCCATTACAGAAGCACAGAAATATGGAGATGGATTCCCTGTCCTGTATCCTTAGCCAAGGATACCTTAAATCAAGAAAAATTAACGTACAGATAGTAATTTACATCAGAGAGGTTTAAAAAAATAAAATCATACAATATATGAACAATAATATTAAAAAAATTATACTAGAGGCAGATGTTAAGGGAACACAAACAGATTACATCACCATCATGGTCATTTGAGATAGACACACAGCCCACTTCTCCGTGTCAGGAGCCCAGGTTCATGATTTACGGCTGAAGTTTCATTCAGAACAGCACACGGTGTCACTGTGTCTGTAAGCAGGAGACGTCGCTCTCCAACACCAAACCGGGTAAGTAAGATAACAAAATTAAAAGTGCTGACAAGATTAATGAAAGTTTCTTTGAACTTACTGCTTGCTTAATTCTCAGCAATTCTTATTTACGAGAAGTGATCATTTCAAAACAACAGCGACTCCTTCCTGTAACAGTCTCAGCCCAATCCTGTCCACAGGGCAACAGAAGGATTTCTGAGATGACGACGCCCGTACAAGCCGTTATGAAACGAATAGTAAATGAGAACAGGATTTAAGTACACACTTAAGCACAGACAGCAGGACTCCTTACATGCTTTGCTGAATGTACTGGGAAAATAATTTGAAAGCAGACGTTACAGAGATACAGGAGATGCTACAGTGTGCAAACAAGTATTTGTAAATGAGCTAATTTTGGTAAAAGTTGCAGAACCAGATACACACAAGCTTAAGTAAAAGGAAAAAAATGAATTAACGTTTCGTTTGGCTCATTTTTAAACTACAAATTAAGAAAGAGAAGTGGAAATGAAAGGCATCATCCTGTAGCAGTTTAATAAACTCTTAGGTTGTTTTTTTAAGGGACGATGTGTGTGTATGTGTATATAAGACCTAATTTTTTTATATATATTCCTCACCACCCTTTAAAAACATTAAATCAATTTTCAAGTAAATTCATTATTCAAGAAAACATTAGCAAAAGCTCCAGTCACTTTTAAACACAAAATAGAAAAAAAAAGTTCATACTGTATTAGGTACTGATAATGTTTAGGAATTAATATCTCAGAGTTTGGAAGGTATCATGTCAAACAAGTGCACACCAAAACCTTGGAACACATAAAGGCTTTTCAGTGGAAGCTGTTAATTTAGTACTGGCTGGCTGCCCAGTGGATACCAGAATACATTTTAATCCAAACAACAGAACGGGAGGGAGGAATCTCACAAGCAATTTCAAATTTATCGAGATTGAAGTATTACCTGAATACAACAACAACATTTTCACTTTGGGAGTTCTGCCAAAAAAAGTACAGTTACCCTACAGCAACTACTGCTCTTTGGCATGTTATTTTTAACCCAGAAGCCCCTGTAGGAGTACACCTACGTTATCTACGCTCGCAGTCTCCAACAGCTAGAAATACAAGGTAGTATGGGGGATACGACGTCTGCAAGAACCACGGACCTACGGCAGAAGGACCCCACTGCAGCTTGCTGACAAGAACCACCCTTCCATGATGTTATCCGTAAAGCTGCAGATTCACCAGTCAAAAACACACCGGCATGCTCTTCTCCTGACCTTGGTGTACGAGCCAAGAATTACCGTCAAAGAACACAGTCCTACTTGCTAGCTCACCTATTTCAGACTTTTAGATTCCTGAAACAAGCTGAGTAAATTCTGACACTAAGTCGTGAAGTCTTGGTGTGTGTAATAGTTTGGAATGCTAGTCAGCTAGAGACAGGAGAAATTTCAACAGCTCTTTGATATTCCTTAATATCTACCAAAACCATTGGCTATACAAAACTCAGCACCAGAAGCTAAACAGTAAATGGGAGAGAGTCAATCCAAAAAAATAACGATGGGAGCCAAAAGAATCGCGATTGCTGCCACTCTACTCTTTGTGCCTCAGAAGACCGAGCAGCACAGGTTGTATGCACACCCCAACAGCACAACCACAAAAGGCTCTGGGAGAAGAGGTACACGTAACAGTGAAAAGAAAGGCACTTGCAAATACGTTTGCAAGGTACAATTCTTATTTGCATCTCCCGGTTTAATTCAGTTTAACTGGTTGCAGGTTTTTATAGCTAAATTACTCAGCAGAAAAAAAAAAAAATACCACCACCAAAAACTACATCTGAGAGAAGACGTTTAGGAGGAGTGTACATTTATCTTTTCATGACTATTAGAGAGGTTTTGCTGTTCATAGATCAGTTATTTATAGCTCATCTGGGCAGCATCCACATCTTTAATTCCGTAACAGCCTCCCTTGCCTTTTGAATTAAAAACTGAACTTTACTCCAACTGATTCTCAAGGGAAAAGCATTAAATGTGCCACATCCTGTTCTTTGTTTCAAAGCAGCAGTGTGAAATAACGTAGAGCTAACGCAGCCCCGATGATTACTGCATATTTCATTAAGACTCCAACACTCTTTGTCCCACTTAAAGGCTGACTACATGCTTTTGGCCATATGGAGTTAGTTAAGTAGGTCCTGTGATTACTACTTAGAAAAAATCTACAACACAGAGTCTCAGACAATTCTCAGTGTTATGATTACTAAACTTCCATTTTTAAAAACCTTATCTAGAGTGTCGATTAAGTCCCGATTTTTCAAAATTTAGTAAAAGATGCAACTGATTATATAAGTAGGAGTCACCACAAGTAACGGAACAGAGGTGCGATGTGCTGTATTTATTTTCGCTCATCATTTTTAGTAGGTTTGGAGAAACATACCACTTCAAAGTCAGAAACTAGCAATTTTTCACTGAACCAAAAAGCACGGCTGATAGGTGATACACGTTTGTGACATGTCACCTTACCCGTGAGCTGCTGTGAACTTAAGTTACTGTTCTTGTCTGTCTTCTGCCTAAAACTTTGACACAATTCCGTTTCCCTGGATCACTTTTTGGCTCTGGAAAATGGACAAATGTTAAGTCACAGATGAATTCGTGACCAAAAATATTTAATCTGGAGCCTTACAAGAAACTGATGGCTCTACTCCTGCAGCCATGAAGCAGCCCCGTGTCCATCCCGGTGACATACCACCAGTGTGACTCTCCAGTCCACAGACAGCAACATAATTTTCTTCTGTTCTCCACAGACATGCATCACTGCAAAATTGTTTATTTTAACTGTCCAGATATATTTGATTAATTACATAATGTTTTTACAGCATCTGGGAAAGGAAGACCCTGTTAATAATGTAATCTCTGTTGATAATGATATTTAAGTTTACAAGGGACCCTTTAAAACCAATCATTTCTTTTTACTCGTGCCCTACAGACCCAGGAGCAGCAATTCGCAGAAAGCTGTCCGTGCCGGGCAGCCTGCTCGCACAGACCTTGGCCTGGAGAGAACAGATGATGGTTCTGGGCAGTTGTCAATGGAAAGCGGACGTGCTGAACCAAGCTAATATGTCTGAGGGCTTCGGCCTGGCTAATTTCATAAATTAATCCTGATCCTTTCTCAGGACACACTGAGCCACTCATCCGCTCCCCTCCCAAAACACAGATACAACCCATACTCGCTGCTGAACTTTGAAGAAAAAAAAATGCTAGTCCAAGGACACAAAGCAAACTATAGTCTAGACGGCAAAAACAGAATTAATAGATCAAATGTCTGGAAATGCCAAAGACCACCTTCACCAAAGTTTTTCACTTCTTACCTAGAACTTCTTTTCTAGAACCACTTCTCTCCCCTTAGCTTGTCCCAAGTGCTGACATACCTACTGGCTCCAGCCCTCTTACTCCCTACGCTTTACTATCAAACGCTCAAGCTGAGTACATTTTATACATTTACGCTCCTAGTAAAGGCTCTTACTCCCACTGGCACAAAGTAAATGTTACATTTGGCTGCACAAGATAAAGTAAATTTTAAGGTGATGGAAAGAGAAGGTGAGGAATGGATGCAGAATGCAATTTTCACAGGGCTCCATCCCCTCCCAGGATAAGCCCCCAGCTTCAGCATCTTGACATCATCCCACAGGTATGCCATGCTCAAACCTTCCCATGTGCTCAGTAACCCTCACCTGGGCTCTGGGGAGGCAGAAGAGGAGAAAGGAAAAAGAAAAAAAAAAAATCTCCCTTCCTCAAGAACCTGAATAAGGAAAACTCCAGAACGGAACAATGCCAACAGAAGAAAACCACCATCTATAATTGCCCATATACAAGTAGTTGAAATAAATAGGATTTTTTTAAATCTCATTAATCTCAATGTTAATTTTTCAAAAGTGTTGTAATTTACATTATAACCTCCCAACGGAGTTACTACCACATACATTAATCAGCACACACAACACATAGTAATCCAGTAACTTTGATTTAGGAACAGCCCGTTTTCAAAAGTTAAAACAAGAGAATCTGATTATTTAGCCACAGAGGATTTCTGCACTGTTCTCACCCTGACAGGTTGTTGATAGTATTAATAGAGGATAATTAAAAATCTTGAGTTTAGAGTTAAAAATGTTTTTATTAGGTATTAGAACAAAACCAATTTATTAGGTATTAGATCAAACCTTGCATTTCTTCCATCTTGTTTATTCAGGCTAGAAGATCAGGCAAGAAATCTGAAGGTTTCTTTTTAAAACACTGATTTCTGTATTTTTTTCTTCTTTAATTTAATGAGTATGATGTCCAGTAAAATGGATTTTGTGCTAAACTTCCCTTTAAAGATGGGTTACAAAGCACAGAACTGACATTTTCCAAAACGCAGTTCAATTGATCTCATTTTCAGATAAGCGGGTGGGATTTTTTTTGTTTATTTCGCGCTGTTCAGCCTATTCAAAGTGTCTGAAGAGAAGAGAGTTCTCCAAAATTATTCAGTAAAATCAAATTAATCATGAATTACATCGACACATGTCAGGTGTTTTAATACCATCTAATTTATATCAGCATATATTCTCCTTTAAATCATTTCCCTGAAAAGGGCTCAGTGATTTTCTATTACTTCATGGATTATTATAGTCCCAGTATTACAATGGATATTTAAAAGCAAAAGTAAAGAATTTTATGCAGAAAAACAACACTTACAGCATATGCAAAAGCTAGTTTAAGAGCAAGCACAGAATTAGCTATACAGATATTTTTTCAAGTTTGACAGTTAAGCCTTCTGTGCTTGTCATGCATATGCCACATTAGAAAAAATAATATTCTTATGTAGTAGTGAACACATGTTTATTTAATGGCATCTGCCCAGAGGGATGATATATTTTCTAGTTAGCATTCACAGAACTGTTCCTCTAAAACCAATTCACGTTTGAAATATCTAGGTTAAAAACTGATCTGGAATGGTTTGATTTTTGAAAAACAAGACCTTGTTAACTTTTAGAAATCAAAATCAGGGTGGGTTTTTTTTGCACAGTTGCATTTACTATGCAGCAAAATACCCACATCTGAAAAGAGGGAGAGTAAATTAAATAAAATACTTTTTAAATATTAGAGCATTTATGAACAGAAAATGTCTTCGGAGAAAATACTGGGAAATTTTATTCTGTCAGTTCCCCCAAAACCACACTGGCTACCTGATCTATGTGTTTAAGCTAGAGTCACAAAGGAAACAGAAATATTGCTTCAGATAAAAACAGTTTTGCTTGGTTTTGCCTTGCATTTCTGGGAGGGTTTTGTATGGGTTTGGGTTTGGGGGGTTTTCTTTACGTGAGGGGGTTATGTCTCTTTGTGGTTTGGGTTTGTTTTTTGTGTATGTGCGTGGGGTTTTTTTATAAAACAATGGAAAATTTAACACTTAAGGGTACTACTTAGGTTAAAGAAAATAAACAAAATGCAGAAAACAAAGCTTGTTGTACAAGACTTACTCCTTTAAAAGATAAAGAGAGGAAGCAATGGATAAAGCTCTAAAAATAAATCAAAATGAGAAATCTTGTCTTTTATTCCTGTTCCTCCTGTTCACAAAGCAACAACTTTAAGTAACTCAGTATTTGTACTTCAACATCAGCATCCAAAAAGACCCAACAGTATGAATTCATTCATCTTAAAAAAAACAAAACAAAACACCAAAAAAACCCAAAAAACCACCAAAACAAAAACCAAACCCCAAACCAACCCAGCCTTTCACACCTGTGACTAACACACACGTGTAAGGGACATTTCTGCACAAAACACCACCAATTATTTCAGACTTTGGATGGAATGAAAATTAAAATAAATCTTAATAAAAATTAAAAGATTTAGGTCTCCTTCCCTGTTTGTTGATTTTTTTTTTCTTTTTAAGATCTGCTTAGGAAAGAGAAAGGAAAATAGTTACTCTCTTATGAAAATACCCTAAAATATGTCCTATCATCATGCAAAGTGATTTACATTCACTGTACTAAATTCCTTACACAAATTTCAGGCACACCCTAATCTAGCTGAACCGTCTGACAAATGAGACAAAGCCAACGGCTGGGGTATTGCCACAGGCTAATGTTGGCCATTCCTGTGCTGGCTCTCTTCCAGTAACAACGAGGAGGGAAAGAAAAAAAAAAAAGGCAACTACAGATAGCTTCTGGATCAGAAGCAATAAAAAAAATTCCTAGTGAGCAGAAATCATCGACGTTTTTACGTGCACACACACGATCTGATAACGGCTGCTACACATGCCACCGTGCAGGTGGAATTACCTATCTTGATACAGGTGCGGACTAGAATTTGCTCTTGATTTAATCTGCAGATTAATCTGTTAAAATTATGCCTGAAAATTTCAGAGCCATGCATAAGCTTCACACGTGAAGGAAACGTGAGCGTGGCATGCTTGCTCAGGACTTAAGGCAAGAGCTCGGCGACCCTGACCAGCCAGGAGTCATTGCTGCGCTCAGTGCAGCTACACAGCACCCAGCGCTCTGGGAACGCAGGTACCGCTCCCGTGCTGGTACCTAAAGACCTCTACTTACACCCTGGTATTTCTTCCAGGACCTCCCAGATTTTCACCTTATATATTTTTGACAATTCACATCCAAGATCGTTTTCCACAGATAGCACAGAGCGGTGAAGGTACAGAAACACACTTCGGGCACAGCATTAGGAAACCCACAGCGCGGAGCTTTTGTGTCAACTTAGTGTAAGCACTTGAGTCTCCACTCTTCGCACTTTAGATGCTGCTACAGTGAAGGCCCTCAGGGTATTTCAAGGTCTACAACTTACTATCCATGTCACAACACAGCCTGACTATGTATTCTATCATTGCCTGTGACATCTGCTCCCTGGCTTCTACAGCCTGACCTCCCTCTCTCTCTCTCATTTTTTTCCTTATTCCATTTCTCTTCCATTCTGTCATCCTTACTTTTTCCTCCAACTGCTTTTCAGCTTCTATCAGAATTTGCAAGCACGCAGACCTCTTGTGACTTCCAGTCACTAACAGTGACAAAGACGGGGGCAGAAAAGCACATCTGGAGGCAAGTGAGGAGGAATTAGCAGTTTCTTTTGGAAGTAGATCAGATTCAAGTGAAGATGATCCTGAAAAACACAGCTGGAAGCATCTCCTTCTAGAGGCAAAAGCACCTAAGATTTCCAGTATCACCCAGAATATAGGCTTAATGGGAAATAATCTGGAAATAGAAAACAAATTGCTTAATATTTTATTGTTTAAACAGAATTTCTGCAATAATCATGACTCGGAATTACAGTTCATGTGCCATAAACAACATGTCCCTGTTTAAAACATCTAAACAAGCTACACATGTAACACACAGAGTAACCACAAACACAAAGTTGTGTTTCTGTATAGCCTAAAGGGCTTAGAACCAACTACACAAATATCTCAGATACTGTAATCCTGTTAGGGTTGCAAAAAGCCACGGCGCATAAATAACTTTTCCTCAGAGCATCCACAGAGACCTAAAAAGGGCATTTTATGTTATGACACTTTGTAGTGCTTTGTAAGAACAAATTTCCTATTCCTGCCGTTACAAGGAGGACAAAACGAAGCAAGAAGCCCGTCTGCCCCTTGCGTGGCAGCTCTGCGGTCCTCCTGGAAAACACCACAGCGTGCTGAAGTTGCTTCAATCACAGCAATTAAGAGCTAAACGCCCTTGATCGGTAAAGGAGTATCACAGCTTTGGGACAATTCTTTGTGCCTTTATCAATATTAGGCTGGAGATTTTGGGGTTTCTGTCAATTTTGCATTATTTAATGTCTTTTTACTGCTAATGTAATAATAAATTTATTATGAGCTGTAAGATACATCATGTGTTTCGGATGGATATCAAGCTGAGATGTTTGTCATCCATTAGTTAACCTTTCAGAGGTTTTCAGGGATGAAATAGAGAAACAATAAGGCACTGAATAAATGGGGATTTAATTCCCTTACCCTCTCAGAGTCCATTACTCAGAGAATACTCACAGTGTGAGAAAGTCTATTCGACAAGAAGTATCAACATATTAAACACACACAAAAGCCATCCATCCTCAAAGCGCTCCCTTCAGAAGCAACCACTAACTGTGATTAATTTACACTAATTTGTAGTTTAGAGAAAGAGGACACTGAAAAAATAATGTTTCTCTCGCTACTAAAAATATGAAAATGGAGAACATACACAGAAGGCAGACAGCACCAGAGGTAGTACTTCACAGCTGGGTGCAAATCAAAGGGTAAATTTACAAAGACTATGACTTTGTGTTTTTATCATTCTCATATTCCACCTGAGAAGCGTTAGCATTCCAGTTCCTGTCTGTAATCTTTTTTAAATGTAACTACATTCTACACCTCGGTTTCACCTCTTTAACCATGCTTTTTGTTTTCTGAACCTTAAGAGAATACTAATTGCTTAAAATGAAGGAGCGCATTGTACCTCTTCCAATGTACAAAAATGATGATTTATGAAAATTACAGATTTGTCTTTTTAATTTTTTAACTGAATGCAGGATCAACGTGGTAGGTAGTGCTTATTTTTTGCAGCTGTTCAGGTTTATTTCATCTAATGAGGAAAAAAAAAATCTTAAATGCTTTACTAGGTTAGTCTTTGCATTTTTTCCTTATCAATGTCCTATTTGCTGACAAACAAAACATAATTTCTAATTATTAATTCTCCTTCCGTAACAGCCTTCCATCCCAAGGGCTAAGCTGAATTTGATATTAAGGATCATTCAGATCCACTCCACACACCCAAAGGCTTAAAAGACTTGGCAACCATTAGCTGGTGGATACCCTCTTTCCTGGAGAGCAAAAAGTAATTTTTTTTAATTTACTTGTGGCTTCCTTGCATTTTGCTATAGCAATAATTGCATTATTAGTAAAATTTGAAAACATGCCTGAAATTGTCATTTACTCCATAGCTCCACCACTAAAAGAAGCAGAATAGCTATAAGCTCAGAAGCAATTAATGAATTCCAGATAAACTTAACTCTTCAACTCCAGAATGACTTAAAGTGTCTTATCCTTCCATCTAACCAGTACATTTATTAAATTAATTTTTGGTTATTAATTTTGGTGGTTGTCAGGCAAACATGCAACAATTCCATCCACACCTACACCAAAAGACTGCCTAAGTCTTGCCACCAGCAATGCAACCAGCTGCCACTAATCAAAGTTTTAAGCAAGTTTCAGGTGATGTTAAATTAGACCAAGAAAATAACGGCTCAAGTGTTTAATCTTTACCCTTTTACCCGTGCCACAATTCAAACCTCTTATTTATATAGGCACACAGTATTTAAATTAGCTTAAATTTATAGGTTATTCAAGTATTGTTTTGAAGTTTTGCCACTGTATTTACTTTGTGTTTTCTACTCCTTATCTTAACTCATTACATTCTTTACATCCTTTTCTGTAATCAAAAGAAGACAAACTATACACACCACCCATGGGTCATAAAACAAAGTCCAACAAGCATCTCGCTCTGTAGAAGAAACATTCCCTACATATCTCCTCCAAAGCTCACCTACAGAAGAGAGATAAACAAACGAAACAATAAATCATCTCCACTATCTCATGCTGCCGTGTACATCCAAAATTCTTCTAAGTGTGAGACTGAGAGGCGTTATTACCCAAAATGCAATTTTCAGCCGTGCCCTATCTTAGGTTCCAAAGAAACAGGCACACCACTCACATTTTACTGTATTCCATGGAGTTTCGCAATGCTACTTTACAGTTCCATTGAAAAACCAATTCCAGGAAACAAAAACAGGCAAAAAGAAAGCTGAAACAGAGGGAGAAAGAGAAGTGATCTAAGTCCTCTTATAAATACCATGTGTGCTTACGGTGTTCTCTGCTTGTGGAATGGGAAGTCCACTTTAAACACTATTCACAGTACCGCCTGTAAGTGGTTCTTGGAAGACAACAACACACTAGTAAGAGTAAAGGAATTTATTTATTTAAATCAGCATATAATAATTCTGAAGGTTTCCGAACTGTTTGGGGCTGTTCTGCAGGTCACACCAACAAAGCAAAAAGATTTTTTTATTTTTTTAATTTTGTTACCCTTACCTAATTATAAAATACTCTAATTTGAAGTCGAATGCACTATACTGATATAAAATATACTGATCTTCTAACAACTCTTTTTTTTTTTTTAAGTTTATATGTATATTATTAGTAACAGTATTTCAAATATACGGTCCTTCAAATAGCTTCAGAAGGACAGGAAAGATTTGAAACACTGCCCTCCTGTAAAGGAGGGAGTGTCTTGTCTTTTTTTATTTTATTTTAACTTGTAAGGAAGAACATAAAAAGGAGATACACCATAGCTCCTACTGGAAGCTGGCTAACAATGAAATCCCACATTTCTTTGCTCTTAAAAATCTTATGCTTTACCCAACAAACCATTCCAACTTCCTCCAAGGCATGAAAGGATATACAACTAACCACAGATTTTAACAAAAGCTTTCCTAAGCTATTTTATCTATTTATCATAGCAATACGGATCCAAACTTGAACCCAGCTTTATTTGCACGTTGTGCCCCTAGAAAGTACAATGCCTACCAGAATCAATCCTAGGCACAGTACCTTCAGAAGATTTGAATCACCAAAACAGAGATCAGGGCTACATCCTTCGACTCTTTCTAGTTCCTTGCACAGAGCTGAAATCAAACAGCAAGAAACAGCAATTCTGGTCACAGCTCCAAGTTTCCTTCTACCCAACAAGTGATCCAAACAGTTTCTGAGGTTTTCTTGCAGCTCCATTGCAAAGCTTATTCTGATCATGGCCCCAGTTTTCCTGACCCAACTTCTCCGATAGCTTCTCCTCCTTCTCTAAAATAAACACGAGTTACTAATCAGTCCTCTTGCCTTTGCAATTGCAACGTTACCTCACGGGAAACCTTTCACCTTGCCTGGTGTAGCTTTTGCTCAGCCTTTCCAAAACATTTGTGGTTTGGGTAGCTGTACCATCCACTTTTACTAATACATATATATATGGTTTTAGTTAATCTTTGCTTCACTGAAGCTACGGGGCTGCTGTGACATAGACCCAGCCCCACTCCTGACCAATTTCAGTAACTTTTCAACACAACGCTGTCTGCCAAGCAGTCCCGCTGTAGCTAGCAAACTATTTTTCCTCAGAAACTCAACAACCTGTCTGAAAACAAGGAACAACAAGTTCTGGCCCGTAGAAATTGCCGAAAATGTGGTTCAACACAACAAAGCCAGGACTTGACTTTGTGTATTAAAAAGATACTACACTCGTGTTTTCATGACTGACTGTAGACAGGA
This sequence comes from Aramus guarauna, assembly GCA_013400195.1. Lineage (NCBI taxonomy): Eukaryota > Metazoa > Chordata > Aves > Gruiformes > Aramidae > Aramus > Aramus guarauna. The sequence goes on from VXBL01010273.1 coordinate 506,236, forward strand.
CAGGATGAACTGGCCTTTTAAGATAAGACAGGTTAAATCCTATTTCTGCCTAATTAGCAACTTCCCCAACAGCAGGCTTTGGTTTCAGAGTACAAAATCACACGATGGACCTTTATATGATGATAGTTTGGAGGAAATATTTTCCTAAAAGAGGAAGCAGATAACATGCTAAAAAAATTACCTTGATTATATCTCACAAATTATTCTCTCCCTCTTACCAACTTCCTCTAATTTTCTAAAGCATAATTTCTAGGTGGAGAACAGATTTACTCGGCACGTCAGGCACCCAGGATCTCACACAGGCAAATTCCTCAGCACCGCCAAAACGGCACACCTTCATTAAGAATAAGGTCCCCTCAAAATAAGTATCTGGCTTATACAAAGAGAGCCACAGAAAGTGAGAGAGTATTCTGATGTTCAAATCACAGTACAGAAGAGGAAGGTAGCAGGTAGTTAAAAGCAGCTACAGCAGAGGCTCTCCCAGAGAAAAAGACGATCTAACAAAGCACACACATCCCTGTCAGGCTGATGACCAAGTAAAGTCTGTAAGACAGCCCAGAATTGGTTCATGCATTTAGTTAGAGGTTTGCCAATGCCCCGAGTCTTTTAATTTTTATGTCTTTTGTACAACCGGGCATAAAATACTACTCTTGTGCAATTTACATCATCTTGAGTCTTGACTGCTATATATCAGGAACCTGCAATTCTAAATTTAAACAGAAAGCAACACTGGCCCATAAAATAGAGCAGAAAAACACGTGTGAAAGGACAGAGTATGGCAAATGCTGTATTCTTCTTTTAAGGCTGTATTACAGAACGGTAATTAAATGTTTTGCAGGATTTTTGTAGGATATAAAAAGGGGTCAGAGCACAATGCATCACCACCGATGAATGTTCAAACTGCTCTAAACAGCAAAGTGGATGTTTCAGTTCAGAGAACTTTAATTTCTTTAAGACTGAAATACTATAGAAAAAAACATTTCTGCCTCAGAAAACAAGCTGAAATAAAACAGGGAAATTTTCACAAAGCAGATGCTGTGTGGCATAGAGCACCTTAAGTACAGAAATTCTATTCATAATATTATTTCACTCATTATGTCCCATCTCTTAAGATCAACCTTGTACTAAACTAGAAAGCAGGCAGCTTCTTCCTCTCAACAAGACCTGCATCTCCATCTACTCTGGGCCACCTAAGTCCTCAAGTGAGGTGTTGGCTTCCAAAAATACTTTAAGCAAAGGAATCACAAAATAATTTTGACTAAAAACCTCGAGGCCAACTGCTGTAACCCCCCTGGTCATACCAGGGTCGAATCTGAAGTTAGGTAATGCTGCTCCCGGACAACTGTGGAGCATCTCCAGTGATGAAGATTCCTCCAACTCTCTGGACAACTTGTTCCAGTGTTTGACCATCCTTGTTGGAAAAAATAATACATCTGATACCTAATTGAAATTTCTGTCCCTTGTGGTAATTTGTATCTGTTGTCTTTCATTTTTCTTGGCCATATACAGAGAAAGAGTCTGCATCCTCCTCCTGTAGAGCCCCACAGCAGCTGGCAAGACCAGCAATCAGGTCCTTCTCTCAACCTTCTCCTCTTCAGGCTGCAGAGAACGCAGCCCCCTCGCTACGGGACATACTCCGGCCACCTTTTGCTGGACTCACCCCATCTGAGGGGCACAAAATTGAACCCAGTACTCCAGACACAGTCCCACCAGTGGCCAACAGGAACAGATAACCAATTTCCAGAGCAACAGGCAATTATCCACAAGGGCATTGCTACTGACTCACATTCATAGTCAACTTGGTGCTCACCAGGACCCCAGATCATTTTCTACAAAACTGCTTTGTTGGCTCCAGGCTGTAGTAGTCGGTGCATGACATTATTCCATCGCAGGTGCACCATTTTGCATCAAATCTAGTATTAACTATCAAAAAACAATGTTGCTAACCTAGAATGCCAATTGGACTTTGAACCACTAACCATTTCTCTTGGAGCCTAGCAGCTCAGCCAGTTCTCCACTACAGAGATCCAAAGTATTCTAATAGCCGGCATAAGTTTGTCCAAGTAGAGTGCAGAAGACGGCACTGAAATCAGAAAATTCAGAGTTCTCTGAATGCTGTTGCCCCCTCTAGAAGGCTCATTCCATGGTCTTTCCAGCTTTTTAAACTGGCCCAGGTCAGAATTGTCTGGTTAAGAAGAAAAATATTCCTTTTAAAAGATGCAAACATATTCCATACGATGCTACTGCAAACAAATCTCCTTCCACCATAAAGTTATATATGCTAATATATGCTAACAGTTCAGTAAGCTAATCCTCAGAGCTCTAAACCTGTTTCAAGAAGAGGTAAACTTCAAAACATTCAAAAAAGGCTTTTCATTGAAATACATATTCATTACCCTCCCAGACATGAACATACCACACTGCACTACATTGCAAATGGGCTCAACGGAAAACTGAATCAAGTGCATCCATTTGTCCATAACTGATGGACAAGATGGACTTAAGGAGAAATCCTCTTTTCCAGCTAGAAGCTGAAGTAAACAGACCAACTGCACCAAAAATAGAATACACTGCCAGTCTTCCCGGTTCTACAGGGAAGGAAAGCTGTGTCTTTTGATTCTCCCAAAGATTATTTTCAAACCCAACACTTCATGATTTTGAAGAATTTGGACTGTATCTTTATTAGTAGGTGGCAAATACAAATTACATTACATTTTGAGTGACACAATATTTATCATATCACTGTAGATTCTACTTAGTGAGAAAGCCACCACTATGAAATCCACCTCAGTATATAATTTTGAACATTTTGTGCTCAAAGAAACACAAAGAGAATGCTGTGGCAATCTAAAGTATGTCTCATTTTGTGTTTGTGTGTGTATACACACAATGCCTAGGATTCGGGCAAATCCTGCTAATTCCATATGCATGTGCATGGAGCTACACATGCATATTTCAGGGAATTTGTTCTAATCACACAGGTTGTGTAGAAATGAGTAACTGTCATATAAAATCTGGAATCTGTTACCGATCCAACTGTTCCACTTAATCAAAAGCAAAGAGACTCCTAAGAGCTCTCTTGCTACTTCTGACAGCCAATTTCCCAAAGAAAGAGCAACTGTGCTAACAGATCTTAATAATTCAGAGGGCCTGGATAGCTTTTCCTAAAAAAAAAAAAAAAAAAAAAAAAAAAAAAAAAAAAAAAAAAAAGGCGGGCGGGGGGGGGAAGGAGGGAGTGAGGCTTTTCTTTTTGACAAAAACCAGCAAATGGCCTCTTGAAAACAGCAAGAAAGGGGTCTGCCCTGCCTACATGCAAGTCTGCGGAACAGGAGAGTGCCAACAACAGCGCCGCATTTCTCATTCATTCCGTGTATTTAATAGCTTTTTCATGCCTAGAATGATGTACAACAACGCTGTCTCCCGTGTATTCCCTTTCAGACAAAATGCTTACCTTACAGAAGAACACCATCTCGGAAGGCTACCGCAACCTTTTATTGTTCAATATATGACCTTGTTAGAATTCATTAAAAGAACAACTACTACCACGGCCAAATAATTTGAATTTAAGAAAAAAAAACAACATTATTTTCTCTGAATTGCAGTAAAAGTACATACTATAATTTCTGAAGGTTATGGAGAAACCTCCCATAATGAAAAATAACCATTGCTTAATTCCTGAAAGAATAACCAATAAAAATAGCTCAAATAGAAAATGACTGACTATCATGACTGTCAGATCAAGCTTTCAGGATTTGATTAAATGAAACTTGCAGAGGAAATTTTCTATAAAGTGAAACAAACTTTTTCTTATGGAATAGTAGAAAAATTCTTAGGATATTTATAATAGAGTATAGCTCTGAAGAAGGGTTCGACTTTTTTTTTTTTTCATTATATTAAAAACACATGTTACTGCAGAAAAAGGAAAGCCTAACTTGGAAAAGGAAAAAAAAAAAAAATCTGCAAGATCCATTAAAAAACCCTGTAGATATGAAAGTGCTGTTCAATACTGAAGGTAACACAGCTGTTCCAAGCAATTTCTCCAAGATTCTCCAAGTAATTTGATAATAAGATAATTTCCTAAGAAAGGTATTTTTCTATTTTAGCTGCTTTAAAAAACCCAAACCCCTCATATTTCTCACTGTCGCTGTGGATATGCGTCCGCGCAGTTGTGCCAGAGGTCACCGTCCTCAGCTGCTTCTCACAATTACAAGCATGAGAACGAAGACTGGTTCAGACCTGCCGGCGGGGCTCCCACGCACACACTTCCTACACGCTGGGCCAGATTACCAAAGCCTATTAAAGCTTTTTAATACCTAACTTGTATGCACATTAATACCACAAATTCACTACCTGAAATGAACTAAGCCTCATGTTGCAACAGCCTTTCTAAATCTGTGGAGGTAACAGAACTGGAAAGCACTTTTGCCCCTTTTTCCCTGGTGATGAGGTCTTCCACCTGTCTTGAAGCTCAAGCTCAAGTTCACAGGAGGGTGACTCTGAACGTGAGATGGAAGTCCTGCTTATCAACAAATCCATGAAGCGATTCACGTACTCCATGTTACCTGTCGTGCAGATTCCAGCGATATTTCTCATTCCCCCCAATTCCCTAAGTACCCGGGGAAGAAAGAGCTCACGGATCAGGTCTCCCGACAGGAAATGGTTACAGAACAGCAGATGCAGGCTGGCTGAGAGAAGGCACATTCTCTGCCAGAAATAACTCTTCCTAGCTGAAACACTTCAAACAATAACATTTTTACGTTTTTTTTTTAAGCACTGCCTAAAAAAAAATAAGTACAAAGGAGACTGGAAAGGCTGGCATATTTATATCACAAAATAAGGTAAAACACAACCAAACCAACAAAAGCGAAGAAAGTCTCTTTCTTAGAAAGAAGTAATTGTAAAGTTTTGGAAGCAAAAGAAAAAAATAGGTTAAAAGAGCTTAATCGCAAAATCCACATACAGAAAACCATTTTTTCAGCTGTTTTATGAAGCACAGTGAGTGAGGAACAGTAAGAGCTTAATAATAACAAAAATAACAGAAGCATAATAAATGAGGAATCTGAGAATGGCAGAAACTCCATTTTATAGATTAGTGTGAAATGGTTTGTTTTCTTGATTTGTAACTTGATTTAAAACCAGAAATATGCTACTGTCTATTTTCTGGCACTTCTGTCCATTTTGTTTTCTTTTACTTCTGGAGAAAGATAAGACCTTTGTTTCCAAGCCCATAAATCATGAATGAATAAATGAATGCCTTCAGGGTCTTATATTGTTTGTGCGGCACTCCAAGCATCTCCTTTGTCATTCTCTGTAAGGACACAAACAAAAAAAGGTGGAAGCGAGGTTACAGAAGACCAGTTTACTGGAAAGAATCGCATTTCTACTGAAAAACTGCTTGCTACAGCTTTACGCTGAAGAAGAACAGCACAGTAGGATCGCTAAAACATTAGAAATCATTTTCATCAGTTCTACGTGACGGTTGAGGCAAATTAGTTTGATGTGCATATTAAAACCTCATCAGTTAAGCTCAGAATCTGTAGAAGACGATGGAATTGACAAAGGACATCTCAGAATGGCAAACCCAGAGGTTCTGAAGGTTCATTAGTACCCTGCTATTAACCCACTGAATTTCACAGCTGTCATATTACTTAACACGAAGTTTTAAGCTTTCAAGGAAGAAATATTTAAACCAAGAATTACACACAGAACAAGGACTGCAAAGTACGCTCTACTGTACAGTCGCTGCTACTTGAGAAATTAATTACTTAAATTCCAGGGCTCGCTGGAGAAGAAACTTGACCTTGACTGATGCAAACACGTATTCCCTAAAACTGTCAGCCAGTGCCTAAGAGAGGCAGATGAACTTTGATCACCAAGCACTGTGAAGCCTACATCTCTGCTAAGGTCTCTGGCAGGGAATTCAAGTCGCTTCTCCCATGAGTTCAGCCTCTGGAGCCCAGAACAGTTACCAGCAAACAGGAAAGTTGACCTGGCAACCAACTCCTCTGCTGCAGAAAGATGAAAAGGAAGCATTTCGTGCACAAAACAAGAAGAATGAATACATTTTGGACAATTCATGAACTACTTGGTCTTCTGTTTTCTGTGTCATGGATATAAATTGTACACAAACCACCCCAGCAGGAAATGCAAAGTTTCAAATACGTCCACATACTCTGTCCTGCAAAGAAGAGAGGCATTTAATATTTTCACAGCTGCTTACAGTTCATATTTTTTAAAGAGAAAACACAAATACTCATGTCTTAATTGTTTATTTTGTCAGGGAGACAATAACGGTTCTGAAACTGACCCATGGAAGTATGAGCTAAAGCAGAAGTTAAACAGCCTCCAAAAACCGGCACTGCTGTGGAAATGGGAGGAGTGCCGATCACCTGCCCTTTCCCACTCACCCAACCCACAGCAAATAGTAACTGCATCCAGTCTCCACATGGACCCAAGAGCAAACAGTTTGGTTGACACACCTATAAAGAGCCTTTTTATCAGGACAAGATTAAAGCTAGAGAAAACTATCACTGTGCAGCAATTCAACTTGTGCACTAAGAAACACCTGCAATACAGAATTTAAATAAAAATGATATAATTATACTGTACTTCCACATTATTATTAAATTATTACTATAGACGTGAAGAGATTTTTAGGTTAATTTCTCAAAACAGTTCATGGAATTCAGACACCGTTTCCATTAAATTGCAATTCACAGGCAACTCCTTGCTCGGGACACTATTAATATTCCAACTTATTCCTCAACGGTTTCATGTGGAGTTCTGTCAAAACCTACTACACAACACAATTATGGAATTTGTTCAACACATACCGTTATTTCCAAACACACTGTGGAAGGTACAAACTTTGATAAGTTCAGTTGCAGCAGAAGCAGCCAAGGATGTCTAAAGTAACACAACCAACATTGTACAGCAGTGCAGATGATCAATCCGATTTTGGCAAGAAAGTCTTTGAAATGACGTGACTACTCTAATAAAATGCATTTTCTGAAGAACCAAATAAAAAGTCTGTAAACAAAGGTTCATAAATAGAAACAGCAAGACATCTGACCATTAACTTCTGGCATTCACAGATATAAGACTGTTTTCCCTGAAAAAATAGAATCTTTATAATGACAACAGGTCCCAAATTAAAATTCATTCTCAGCCACTCAAGTAAGAGCACTGTAAAACCTTTAATAACAACTGCAGACCTCTTCTAAGACAAAGCACTGAAAGCAGAGTTGTTTCAACTCAGTGTAAAGCAATCAAGTCCCATCATTTGGTTTATTAGCACACAGACATACACTGCTCTTCAGAACACTCCAGTCTCTTTGGAATAGTTAATACTACAGCAAACATATTTGGTTTATTGTTCAGCACAAAGCATACAGGATTTTCAAGAGTACTTGAACGTCAAAGATTACTGCACCTTACTATTGCTTACCCAGCCAACGCTATTGTTTCTACGACTACGAAAAAGCAGCAGGTTTTATCCTCAGTTTCACCTCATTCTCCTTTTCTAAAGCACTGAGCACAACTACTGTGGAACCAGCACATTTGATTTAAAAGCACCCACTGACACGTAATGCCGCTAATAATGACAGTCAGTCTAATAAAATACTTAATGCCATACCTTAAAACTCTCACATTTTGAGCCCATAAAGGCAGGGGAAAGTCAGATAATTAAACAGCTTTACAATAAAATGCAAACCCCATCTGGCTGCAGTTCATTTTCCTAACTGCGGGATCATCACCACAATACTTGACTTTTTATAAGGATAAATGGGATGGAAAACTGGTTTTGTTCCCTCTCAGCCTTTAAAAATCAATTTGCTATCCATATGGATACCTGTGCTGGATCACAGCTATGGCTGAACTACAGGTGTGCAATAGTAAAAGCTACAGGAGGAGGAGGAGGGTTAGAGTAGATATTGCTTTTTCAGTTGCTTATCAAAAGCCATCCATAAAGAAGGAATTTTTGCTTCTTATGTTTCACAAATCCCTGCCTGCATTATTTGATCACAAACAAATCCAACAAAACCTACTCACAGTATGCTTTTAACAGCTCATTTTATCCTGATTTACATTTTAAAGAGTCCACCTACACATGACCAATATCTGCTAACTCTGGAGGATGATTCAACTGTTTTAATCAAGTCCATGCCTGTTCAAACTCATCTCTTCAATTTTAACACTGAGCAACACTTAAAAAATTCCTAGTAAATTATATCACTGTATTTATTAAAGGTAAACCGCTCCATTTTTTTTTCCCCACAAACATTATTCAATCAACAGCTCGAGCATACACAGGCACCTTTGAGACAACTGGTGTTTCTACAAACACTTTCCTCGTTAACCCTAAACCCACACAACTTTAGATTAATGTGTGATGTCCCAACAGATGGTAAAAAATTAAATGTATGTTACTGATGCACTTCATTGTTTGAAGTGCAGCAGATACCCTAGTCCTTTTTATGTCCTCTTCTTAGTTTTACCACATATTAGTTTTTACACTTTTATCCAATAGTCTCCACCTAAATGCATAGCTGTCAGAAAACCATCTGAAACAGGTGACCTAACAGCGTAAAGACAACTGTTGGACACTACTTGCATTTATACAAACATGTATGCATGCATTGTTTTTCAACCATTATTTTATACAAATATTACCTACCAGAATTTTAACTTCTATAAGAACAACCTATTGAAAACTTCCTAAGGCCACGAAGCATTCCATTTACGGAAGCTAAGGAGAGAGAGGGTCAATCCAATGGAGATAAGTCCACTTCGGCACTTGTTTCACAAATTCTGAGCAACGTAAACCAGAAATGATACAACGGTTTTCTGTGTTGCTTCTCCTGAAAACTATAGTGAAAATAACACTGTATTCATCTTTATCACCAGGATTTTTTTTGCAGCTAAATAATGGCAGCAGAAATTGAGAGTTTCAAGGAATTATGACAGGGATCTCAGTCACTATAGCTACAGATACTGCTCTCAGGGCCAGGAAGGCAATTTACCATGCTTAAAATCCTTATGAAATGCTTACCAGACAACATTAGTTCAATGCACTAAAAAATAAAGGAATAATAATAAGAATTTGCACCTTAGCCAGCAGTGTTTAATCTCATCAAATTCTGCTGAAGCCCTGGACTGCCATTGCAGTAGTGCAAAGCTGAATTTCCTTTGCAGGGAAAGCCTCCTTTTTGTTCTTAAAAATGCAGGAACAAATTAAAAGGCAGAAAGTCCATTGTGGAAAGACAGTATGACAGAGAAGAGCCTGATCTATCTAAGATTTGTTACTGGAAATTGCAGAAATTCTAGTGGACGCTTCAGACTAGTTGAAGACTGAAATGAAAATGGTATGATCAACAGGGCATTAAAAAGCACTGAGAAGGGGAAAAATTAAAATTAGTACATTAAAACCAAAAAGCAAAATAATTTGCTTTAACCTTCAATCACCTTCAGAACAGAAGGCAAAGAGGGTATTTCCTGTGAAGTTACAGCAGATAAGCAGTGCTTTTCCCAAGTGGTTTTCCCAATGATGGGATTCACTCCTCCTTAATACTGACAGTGCCAGGTTAGGTGAAACCTTGCATTATTCTGAAACTCTGAAGGCTTTCAAATCAAATGACCANGACTGAATCACCCCTAAAAGTGACCGCACATCTAAGTTGTTTAAGGTTTTGCGAATTCTTGAAAAATGAAAGTAGAAAGGGGGCTATAGGGAAATCTCACAAGTGCTTTTTGTTTTCACAACCAAATTAGATTTTTAGTTCAGGAAATTAAAAATATAACGATTATCTCTGAGGTTATTTATGATCTCAGATGTTTGGAATGAAGAAATCTATCATTCCTTAATAATATTCTGGTTTCTTGATTGTTAAAACTGTCCTATTAAAAAAAAAAAAAAAGTAAAAAATCTCTTTTACCAACACCTACGCTGTATCCACAAAAACTGATTTTTGAGAAAGGTCAAAGGTTTTTTCTGCATCAAAAATACTTGACTCACGACAACATCTGGTAATGCCTTTTGTCCTGACTGAAAATATCAGTAGACAATACCNTGCAGAAATTCTAGTGGACGCTTCAGACTAGTTGAAGACTGAAATGAAAATGGTATGATCAACAGGGCATTAAAAAGCACTGAGAAGGGGAAAAATTAAAATTAGTACATTAAAACCAAAAAGCAAAATAATTTGCTTTAACCTTCAATCACCTTCAGAACAGAAGGCAAAGAGGGTATTTCCTGTGAAGTTACAGCAGATAAGCAGTGCTTTTCCCAAGTGGTTTTCCCAATGATGGGATTCACTCCTCCTTAATACTGACAGTGCCAGGTTAGGTGAAACCTTGCATTATTCTGAAACTCTGAAGGCTTTCAAATCAAATGACCACTTTAAAAAAAAAAAAAAGAAAAAAAGAAAAATATATATATCTCATACCTGCCTAGAAAGCCCGCTGGCATTCTCCAGCCTTTTGATGACAAGTCTTACTGGCACAGAGGCCAAATGCAGATCGCTGCCTCTAATGCCAGCCCAAACGTGGGTTAATATTAAGCTCTGCATTGCTATTACTACTGCTAATATATAAAAAGCTTCATTAAGTATAATTTAAGTTGAAATGTCTTGACAAGAGTAGCAAACTTACTAGCACAGCACTCTTCAAATGCAGACAGACAGGGATACGATATCCATNACCAACACCTACGCTGTATCCACAAAAACTGATTTTTGAGAAAGGTCAAAGGTTTTTTCTGCATCAAAAATACTTGACTCACGACAACATCTGGTAATGCCTTTTGTCCTGACTGAAAATATCAGTAGACAATACCATCCTGTAAGAGGAAAAGAACACTTCTATAATTAACTTGACAATAAATCATTCTGCTTTTTTAATGTATCTTCCTAAAATACGCAGAGCAGATATTCGTAAACTTGTATGTCATGAGCCTCAGGCCTGCGTGGAAGTATGTGTAACAACACTGACTTGTAGGAAAGCGTCACGTTTCAAGCAATCAACAAGGAATCACCTTTATGGCCTTTCAGGACTTCCAGTAATCTAAAAGTGATCCACACAACTTTGATACACATATTTTATTGAGCCATCTAAGCCCACAGCTGGGTCAGAATAAAAAACAAAAAGAAAAAGAAGAAAAAAAAGAAGGAAAAGCCAAGTCACAGCACTAGTTACAACGCAAGCGATTCAAAACCTGGGCACAGCTCATTCTGCATACAAATAAACCTGGCACGGCCCGTCAAGGGAGTCAGTTCCATATGTTTGCACTTACTGTTCTCTCTACTAAAGAGATCCCATTAAATCGAACAATTGCTTACTGTCTGCAAGATAAGTCCTTGAACAGGTGTGGTGATCAAATCTTGTTTTCACCTTTATTGCCCTTGGACAAAACACTCCAAACTTCAGTAATTTCATTTAAAATTATAAGCCAAAGTCATCCCAAGTAAGACACATTACTCAGTCTGAGCTAATAAAGGGACTCCTCGGAGGTACTTAAGCCACAACTTTTTCTGTATCTTATTTTTGTAATAGTTTGAAAGCAATAACACTTAGAATACCTATCGAAAAGCAGGTAATAGATACTTATTCAATAAATACAATTTTATAAAACATTAACGTAATACTTCCCTGACCAATTTAGTAATACTCTTTATATCCAGGGCATCCCTTGAGCTGAATTTCAAATGAGTAAGTTTAGGTCAAGAAATGGTTCTTTACTTTGACCTAGCAGTGTCTTTTGGACGAGATGCATTTCAGAACTTACAGTTTACAGCATTAACAACCCACAAATATGTGTTTTCCTAGAGGGGACAACAACAACCCCAAGTCTGGCATCAGAAGTCACCCAGAACGGGCAGCTCCCGGTCCATACGGCTGCTGTCCTCCTTCCTCGCAGGGGCTGCCCTACTGGCAGAGGGCCTCTGAAAGTTGTTGGTGAAAGCCAGGTAAAGTTAACAAAGCTCTGGGCTGCATTTTTATGAAAAAAAA
>VXBL01010273.1:518285-552492 GCA_013400195.1 Aramus guarauna
AAAAAAAAAAAAAAAAAGGAAGTGATTTAGAAGTATTTTTTCCCGTTACTCCTTCTTCCACAGGTGTACTAAATACACGGTCATCTATTTCTGCCAGTGGTGAGAATGCTTGCAAATCACAATTAATGCTTCCCTGTTAGCACTATCAGGTATCTATTATACCGAGTGAATCCCTTTCAATCACTTTCATTCATTCTTTTTTAAAAATGAATTGTTAGATTTAACATTGGAATCATTTAGATTACAGAAGTAACTCTTTAATGCAATTCTGGAAACTATTATTCAGTACAAAGATTGTTTTAATTCTTTTTTTTGGTAGAGTGCCTAACATCATCCATGGAGCTTTATTACAGGAGTAAACTTGCAAGTGTTATTAGAATTTTCCCATTTTAACCAGCAAGTTGTCATACAAAGTTTTCCCTTATATAGTATCTCTGGATTTATACATCTGAGTGTAACTAGAAGTAACCTCCAACTGTAAGTATGGTTAAGAATTTGTGCTCCTAGCATCTAATGGTTTTTTGTTTGGTTTGGTTTTTTTAAACACAGATTTGTATAAACCTCTGCCTGTTGGCATTTTAAACCCAGACATCTCAGCCAGGCAACTCAGTCTTCCTTACGTAATGAAGGACAGCTATATATGCATATACAGATAGTGTTGGTTAACAGAAAACTAATAGATAAAATTCAGGAGCCCTGAGAGACTAGCAAGTGCCAACAGCAGTAGGAAACCTATGCAGACTGACGTTACGTACAGAATCAGTTCTCTTACCCTTTGAAGTGGGAGAGGGAATGGAGGTGAGACAGGAATCCCTAACATCCAGCAGATTCAGGGGTTTAACTACTTGCCAGAACTTACCAAGCAGTAGATAAATATTGAAAGCAGAGTGCACTTAAGACAAATATGGTGATTACATAATCCAGAGGTTATTACAAATTACTAGAAATGCAAATAAAGAAGCTACCATTTCAGTTTTGGTTCACTTCAAGAGGAATGCTGATTCCTCCCTGGAAAACATTACAGAGCACGTGGACTCTCCCTCCACAGTAAAGGATCCATTCTGCTCAACTGAAGTAGAGAGTGACAGCAGTTCAGTGAGTTTGGATTAAACAAAGAGCAATTATGCATTCCAAAAAATCCCCAATGCCCCCCCCCAAACCAGAATTTGGCTCTGCAAACAAACACACACCTCAGTACATCACACCAGGTTTGCTACTCAGCAGCAGCTTCACTTCAGGTCCATCACACTGAAAGTCTGAAGTCTCATCGCTGCCAGAAATGAAATCCATTCTACATGGCTCTGTAGCCAGGGGATTCAGAATAAAAATTAAGCAATTTCACAGGAAAGAAGGGACCCCAAGAAAACCCACAGGCCTTTTCTATTTTTCTGCTCAAAACAAACCCCAGTCTCCTTGCAATTAATGTTATCCTGTAACTTACCCAATTTAGACCACTCAGTTAAATACATTTAGCTTATTATAACACTAACAGGGCAATGTGTTTCCAAACCAAAGCACTGAAATGAAGTAAGATCTTTTTAGAGTAATCTACAAACTTCATAAGCAGAGTAATTTAAAATTTTGGTCACACTTAACACAAATAAAGCCCCCTGATGTGACTAAACACCACAATATATCACTCATGCTCATCATCTTCCACTCAGCTTTTTTCTAGTGACAGTATTTCTTAGTTTAAACAAATAAACATATTCTCGAAGTATAGTCAAATATTTTTACAGCTGACAGTTCTTCCCTCACTCAACATGAGAGCTGAACAGGGAAAACAAATAAGCAAGTGATTAAAAAATAGCCAGAAAAAAAAAAGTATCAACTGTTACTTGAATTAGGTAAGTAGCACCAATGGCCGACAGAATCCCAACAGAGAGTAAACTTAATGTACACAAACAAATCTACAAAAAACAATCTGTGTTTAAGCATTATACGCTCAAATTCCTGAAATTAGAAATATAAATTTAGCTTTGGATTGTAGCTCCTCTTACCCATGGGAAAACCTGTAAACTCTGGTTAAGCAAAACAAAAAACCAAAGTCACCAGAGTCGGTTTTCTAATTCTATAACCTGGTTTCATCAGTGCTTGGAAATAAAGCCTAACCTAACAGCAGGGGTACGGCACAGTGAAGGTACACGCTGTACAGCACCCTGCCCTTGTAAGAAAGCAGAGAGGGAACAACGGCCTGACAAAGATTTAAGACAAAGAAATTCAAAGCAGTAAGATGACTGGGAAGACTCTTTCTAAAGAAGTTCAGAGGGCTGATAAAACTTACAGAAGGAAAGAAATGCTCATCCGGATGGGGAAGACTGCCAGTTCTCATTCTTTGAGACCACAGTCCCATCAGACAGCACTGATACAATATTTACTAGCAACCCAGATCCAAACAGCAGCAGCCTCCGACTGCCCCCTCCCTCTACTGCAACAGGCTTGGCTGAAGCACGGTGGCTATCGAACAGGATGGAGAGTTACTCACACGCCGGGATATCCACCAGAAGAGTCGTATGGATCAGTTGGAAAACCATTTATGTAACAGTATTTTAACCTGAGAGAGGTCAATGTTTACGCTGCCCTAGGAATTTCTTTTCATTTCAGAAGAATCAAGAAAGCTGAAGGATGTTGAAACACAGAAACACAAATAAAAAAAGACCAGTGGGAATGCATTGGGGTATTTATTGCTACTAGCTTCTCACTGTAAATCGTCTCCTGCCAGGCTCAATACTTGAAAGCGACTTCTTGAACAATATCTAACCATCATCCTGCTTTTGGTGTGGGATAAGGAAACATCCAATAGCCCACTCCATAAAAGGGGAAATATTTTAATGCTCACCTTCTGGCTCTTGACTGAAACAAGTGCCTAGTGAGCTTTGAAAAAGGCATTCAAGGATGGCCAGTAATTTTAGTATGGAAAAAACACTGAAGTCCCAAACACCACCTCTACCAGCTTAACCCTCGCATGTGAGCACAGAACACAATTTATCTACAATACTTTGAATAACAGAGAATGCAGAATAACACAGCAGGAAAACTTGGACTGAACCAAAGACTTTCATCTAATGGAACCAAAGGTAAAGGAAATTGGTTTTCACTATTACAGCTTTCTCAAAAATCCACTACTTAAAAAGATAACTTTTGGGCTTCAACAACAGGATTTTTTCTTAAATAATTTTTTTTTTCTCTTTCTCTGAAGAGAAAATTACTTGCGCTGCCTTAGGCAGTGAGAAGATCTTGAATAATAAGCTCACTAGGAGATAGGGCTCTTCTGACTGCAAAGTAGATCTTGAAAGTCTAATGCTACTGTGGCAATTCAGAATTTTAAGCAGCTCAATCTATATTTTAAATTTATTTAGGAATGCTTCATACACTTTTTCATTGAAGAAAGTATAAGTTTAGGAAAAATAATAAGGTCAAAAATACCATAAATTAACTAGTTTTTGAAAATTTTCATAAACTGTTCAGCTCTATTTGTTCAAATGAATTCAGCAAGCAACAGTACAGATAATTAGATTAAGATCTAAAACCAATTCAGAGATGATGGATTCACAGAAATCTAACAAAACAACAGAAAACCAAAAGGCTAGTTCATCATGATTATTACAAAAGGCAGCGTATATTGAATTCAATGCAAAATGCAGGAAGTACTAATGAGGTAAAGCCAAGGGTTCCGAAATACGGTACGTGGAGATGTTTATCTTAAATCAGGCTGTGCCTCTTGCAGATGAGCTTGGGTTACTGAGAAGAAAGAAGTACTGCTGTTATGTTTTAAAGCAGAAATACAAACCCCACCATAGTTCCAGAAGTGTACGTTAAACAGACTTTTCTGTGAAAAATGTTTTACCTACAAAAGCTAAAAGCTCAACTTTTGAAAATTCTTAGGTAACAGATAAAACCAACCTTCTTATTTTTGTAATAAATGCTCAAGAAGTCATACTTCAGAATTTCAGAGAGTAAACAGGAGGAAAGACCGCTAGTAATTTTGCTTTTTAATTTGTATTCTGATAGTGAAGTGATTTTCTGGTACTTATTAGATGAACATGAAAAGTTATCAGAAAAGTACACCTATGATTATTCAATTTCTAAACCCATTCTGAATAAAATTTAAATATAAAACAGAGATTATGCCATAAAATGCCTTTTTTTTTTTCTTCAAATAGACACCTTGGAAAATTACAGGTAATTACAACCTCCAAATCACCCCCAACCCTTCTCAATTTTAAACTTCCTCTGCAATGGTAAGCAAAATAGTTTTTAAAATTATTTCATTTTTTCAAGCGCAGATCTTTAAAGAGTAGACTCAGAGAAGAGCGCAACATTAATATCAGACAGTATTTGTTGTACAGTTTTCCATACTTACAGCAGTACATACCAGGAATAATCAGGTATGCTGGAGAATTTTTCCTCCAGCAAGTTATTTTCATATCATGGTCCATCTATATTTTTATTACTTATAAAAAAACCAATATACATACAGTACAGTGCCTTGCAATTACTCACCCTTATATTTATAAACATCAAAGTCTTCCAGGCTTTAACAATAGGAGAAACCCCGTGTCACCCTTTTAGAGATTAAGATGTTTAGGGTTTCAACTTATCCATTCCATAACCAAAACAGGAATAAAGCTGAAGCTCCTGCAGATCTTAGATTTTTCCTTAATAATCTTTTTCCTTCTGGGTATCAGGGATATCATGATATTGAACAAAACAGTGCTATTTCAGTGTCTTGGGGTTTTACGAACCTAGTTAATTTCTTTTTCTCTTTTTTTTTTTCTCTTTTTTTAAATTAAAAAACACAGTGATGCTGCACAAAAAGTTAACCATACAATTCAAAAGAAAGATGGCCAATTAGTGGTTGAACTGCTACATCTGCTTCATGGAGAATTTTTATTTCACCCCAGGAATGCTAGCTGCTGAAGCAGACTAAACAAATTTGATTCATTTCTGTGTGTTAGGATTGGGGTGTACAGATCTAAGCCAAGCTGGCAAGGTTTAATAATAGTTCACAGACAGCATTGCACAGTCACGGTCCCATCAGTTCTCCCTGCCCCTGCTCCACCCTAGCCCAGTCTGCCAGGAACAAAGTCTGAACATCTCTAAAGCAAGAGAACAAATTCTGAATGACAACGACTTAGGATTCCTTTACAACAAAGGGCTGTTGCTGAAGCAGAATTATTGAGGTCTATTATTAAAAAGCTGTATCATAAATTTTCATCCAGGATAAAGCATTATGTTGTTATTTTCTGTTATTAACAGGCTTCTTGACTCTGTTCCAAATTTCTTTGATAGTTATCGTAACGCGTGAACCCGTCTGATATCAGCGTCTACAGGAACACGCAGTCACAGATAAAGTCAGCAGCAATCTGTTTGCCTAGAGACAAAACTTATTTTCTTCTACAGACTGAAGTTACTTTCTTGCCACCTGGTTTAGATAAGCTGCTAAAGTTTTGCCTGTTACGATTTGAACAGCTGCGCCTTGAAGATGAAGGGACGAGGCCAGGAATAGTTAATAACTTTCTTAAATGGAAACACTGTTGAATCATTCATTTTCCTCACAACAGATTGCGCAAAGCCTTCTCAGTGTCTAAGTCTAACCACCCTTTTAACTAGAAATAGTAATGCTTGTTGAGATTTGCCTGTCCTGGCACTAGTTTCCTCTTACAAGTGTCCATCTGGCTTCCAGCCAAAGCTGTAAAAGGCATTTATTAAACCCAAATTTTGAGAGCTAGGGGAAGGGGTGCGTGGAAAATTCAAGACAAAAAATCTACACAGATTTTGGTTGTTACCTACAATGCACCAGGGTCTTCTCCTTTCCCTTACTCAGCAACAACATTTGTTCTCCCATCTTCTTTCCTCTCCATCCTTTGACTTGAACACTGATTCTCTACATCAGAAAATTGTTCTCTATCGGCTTTCATAGCTGCAACTCTTACAGCCCTCTTTCCATTGCTCCAATAATGCCTTCAGTGTCTCGGACAAGATGCCTTTCAATTTATCTACTGTATCAGAAGAGGAAAGTAAACAATCAATGTATTCATAGATACTTATTCACCAAATAAATGATTAGATGCAAAATAAGAGACATTTGCAGATTGGTAGTGCTAAGACATGACTGCCCGAAACAGGTACATTTAAAATGTGCAACTGGTAAAGTCTCAAGGCAAAATAGATTTAGATTAGCTTGATCTATTTTGTAAATCCTTAACATATTTAAGATAAAATTAGTTGTAGGATTACAAATTTTGTTTCAAGTCTTTAACTGAAATTTTACTTAAGTGAAAACAGGCACAAACCAAAGGAAGAATTATTAATCTAGTAATTAAGTGCAATCTTTCTTGATAGCCAAAACATAAGAAAGGAATCTAAGAAATATTAGGTGATAGAGCTACCTTTATTAAGAAAGAAAAAAGTGAAAAAGAGAGAGAGAAGAAAAAAAGCTGCATTTTCCTGTTTATGGAGTGGTGGATTTGGTCCATATCAGCTGTATTTAGCGGGGGGGTGGGGGGGGTGGGGAACAAAACAAAACAAAAAAAAACCCAAGTAAACAAGAAAAAATTAACAAGCTTAAAAAAGATTTAAAAGCAGGATTTCCTATTAGCTTATTTAATTTTCAGTTAGAAGTGGTAGTATCCACCTTGTAGGGAATCAGTTCAGCTCTCTAGACCTTCCTCAGTTTTGCCTTCTCTACATTCAGCCTTTTATAAGCTTCAAGTCCACAACTTACAAGTTGCATCATTCAAATCACACATTTGAGCAAGAAGCTAAAATGCAGCATCCCTTCCCCAAAACTGGTCCTCAACCAGTTTTTTTAACCCAGCCAGTTCCACAGTCCAGTTCAGTAGATAACTATAAAATATTTTTTGCTAGCACAAAGCAACAAGCAGCTTGTGGGCAGAGCCTTCTCTTCCCTACAGAATTATCCGTGACTTAGAGCACCTTGGAGCAGAGCAACCCCAGCACAATCTACCAGCAGTACGCTCAAAGAGAATTTGGTTACACGACTGACTTCCAATGCAAAACACCTCTCAACAGGATACTGTTAATGTCAGCAATTAAAGCTGTTTCAAGAAGTAGGTCTGACAAATTTGGGGGGTTGGGGGGGTGGTACATGACGACAGAACAAGCAAGAACTCGAAATGTAAAGAAACAGCCTCTGGCTAAGAAATGTCATGAAGTTTGAGGTTGCTGGAGCTTTGGAGATGAACTGGAGGACACTTCACTGTATTCGTGCTCTCCTCTTGCATCCTTTCCCTAGACATTTGCTAGGTCATTATCGGTTACAGGACACTAAATGGATCTTTGATCCTACGTAATTCTGTCAGATCCCTGAACAAATCCCCCCACTCCTGGGGGCTCAAACACTTGGGCTCAGGCCAACTATGCTGGTGCAACCATCCAAGCATGAAACAAAGACCTATAAGAAGCCTCAGCAGGGGCTTGTCCCCCGTCTGCTGCTTGTAGCTCAGGCAGAGCCTAAGGGTGGGAGCCTAAGCTTAAGCTACAGGTAGGTCCATGCCTACCTGTGCCTGGTATTGAACCGACTCTGATCCTGAGCCACTGATGCAGGTTTCTGGCTTAACGTCAGACCTGCTTCATCACTACGGACGTGCCTGGTGGTCAGGACTGTTGGCTGGTCACCACCTCACAGATTGTCTGTTCTTCATCAGCTACTGTGATGATACTGTGACCTTGCTGGTGAGGCCACTGCCTCCCTTGCTGTGAATCTCTGCTCCCAGCTTGCATTTTCTTATGGAGCAGCAAGCTCTCCTATGTTTATTACTATTCTAGTAGCTTAATCTTTTATTATAGAGTAAGAAGAAAAAAAAAGAAAAAAAAATATCAAGGTGGATTAATGCTAAATTATGTGGGCATTTTACAGAGTGCATGAAAACACAACAAAACTGACAATTCTCTAAAGCAAAAACACTACTAACAGTCACAATAACACCTATCAAGGAAAAAAATCTATTACTTAAAAGAAGGGATAAATTTATTATAAAACCCCATCAGCTTGAGATGGTTCAATAAATCAAAAGAATTCACTTGTAGATTCTTCACATTCACTTTTAAAAAAAATAAAATTGGCAATTATTTTCTTATTTGCTATTCCAATGCTGGCACAAAGGAAGTTTAAGCTGAATTTCATCCGATCTTAAAAAACAAATGTTAAGTGTAGTTTAAAATAGTTGGGATTGTTTACTTCTCCTCGGTTCTACTTGCCAATTCAAATACTGAAAAAAGTGATGAAAACCGTAATGCTGCCAAAACGAGCACCTCACAAATGCCAAAGTCACGATGCACAATACAGGGAAATACCAAGATCACTACTTTATAATATATATATAAATAGGGTGCAATTAGTGAACTCCAGCTATGTTCCAGTCTCACATGTCCACGTTCCTCCCGCAGTGTGTGCGCCTTAATAAAATTAAATATTCATTAAATGTGAACGGTCCTATGTATCTTTATGAAGATGTTGATTTGCTAATTGAATTCAAAGCACAAGAGACGCTTAATATTCTGTTCAAATGCTAGTTTTCAGATATATTAAGTATATAGATTTGTATATATGCATACACACACTCTATTGTTAGCCAAAGTAACTAAAAAAGATCAGCCAGAGGGCTCCTGGTTCCCCAAATGTCACTATTTAAACCATGAGCTAAAAAGCTCAGCAATTCCAGAGGGGAAACATTTCACTGATCCCATTGTAAACACCATTTCTGATTAAAACTCCAGAATTCACAATGAAAACTTTTTTAAAGTTGAAAAATATTTTTATTTTGAGTACGGCTTCTACAAAAGTCCTCTTTCACAAAAGCCTACCACCTACTACAAAGCTATACAGCGTATAAAATGTTAGGCTGCATTTTGTCTTACAGAACGTGCGGTGGGCTAGCAGGCCAGGGGTTAGAAAGCTCTATCGTAAATTCTTTAGTAAGAGGGGAGCTATCAGGCAATGAAGATAAGTGTCTGGGAAAAGAAAAAAGAAAACAAACAAAGAAAAAAAAACCCAAAAAACCCCACAACACTCTACAGACTATTACTACCCACATCTTCAGAGAAGTCAGAACCCTTGTACAACGTCCTCCTTGTTTTCCCCTTGATGCCAAACTCCTGACGAGAGGTTTAGAAAAAGGCACGGGGTGCGCAGGAGCAGCATGACATCTACAGAGCCCAACTTACGGAAGAAAAATTTAACAAACCTAAACCACAAAACTGTTCTTGTACTTTGTTTTCAGAAAGTCATGCATGTTTCATGAAGCTTTCATGGAATTTAAATCAAAAAATATATCACCAAAATGGAAGTTGTAATTTTTAATAGTCTTCCTCCACACTAGTAAGCGTGCTTACCTAAATGCATACTGAAGTAACTTCTGTCAAACTCTGCTCAACAACCACAGAAATGACAACAAAGCACGGCCACATGCTTTTAACAGTAACAATATGCACAGACCTACTTGGGGATGTTCCGGTTAACTCTTAAGCTCTCCTCTGAAAAAAAGATTATCTACTTTTTTCAATCTCCAATGTTAAATATCAAGCAAAAAAATGTTCCCCATATTGCAAAGCCTATATATTGCAATTTTGCTATGGCAGAAGTTTGTAAAAGTTCTTCATTTTGGTGGTGGTGGGGTTGCCATCAGGCTATAGCAGAATTATTTTTGCTGCTGATGTCATTGAGTGACAGGAATTTTGTCTGGGATCACAGCTAACTTTTAGCTACTGAATCAGCTGTCACAGACCCGACAAGGTATTTGAGCAGCATGGAGCAAGTTTTACACAAGACCTGAAGGTCTCACAACAGAGGAGTCCGCACAGGGATGAGGGGACAGTTTAGGTTTAAGAAAATTCAAATTTAACCACTCTACCGTCAGCTTTAAATAAAAAGGCCTTCCACAGGGCAGATCCTCGTTTAATAAAATAATGGCAAAAAGAATCCCTTTCACATTTTGAAGGGCCTATTTTATCTAACACAGGTTCCTGCAGAACGTCTATCAACATCATCTATTAGATGACCGGAGACATACGTATACTGCAGATTCATGAAAATGTCATCTAATCGCTTCCTCCGCAGTTCTAATTATTACCATTTCCTGTACCGCAACCTCAACTCGCTATGTGGAAGCTATGGCTGTGGCTTTGTTTTCTGAAGTTCAGGTGAATAAATTCTGCCTGAAGTTATAGCTGTCTTTATCCAAAGGGGGAGGTATTTTCTTGAAGAGGACCGTGACTGACACTGCCTAACAGTGGCAGTTACGAGCAAACCATAGCGGCAATAAAACCGTTAGCATAAGGATGTACTTAAAAACATCAGAGATAGTACTTCTGCTTTTATAGGTAAGAAAGATCAAATGATATATGAAAATAGTCGGTACTTCAATGCGTTTATAAAAGCCTTTCATGAATGTCAGGCAAGATGACAGAAATTAGAAAATACCTTCAGCCAAGTAAAACTCTGCCTTCATTCACTGAAACTATAGTAACCATCTGCTTTTTGTTGCCTCTGTACTTTCACAATACTATCCAGAATTATGATGTTCAGAGAAAGTGAACATGGAAGGGGAAAAAAAGGATTATTTACAGCAGTTCTATAGTCCTCCTTTTACTTAGATGCTCTATTTAAATATTCTGGCTGCTTCAGCAGCCTAGTAAAACTGGCTTTTGTAGGCTAAACACAAAAAGCAAACGGGAGAAAAATTCGGCATTTTTCCCCCCTCAGCCAGAACACACTGAAAAGAATGCAGTGTTTAAGCAAAGGCAGAGAGTAAGCTAATTATCAAGTACACAGCTGCTCATACCTGGCATAAAGCAAAGGAAAAAAAATAAAATACTATGAGTCATCAAATGCAGTTCCTAAATCTGGAAAACTCTTACAAAAATAAACTTCTACGAGTAAAGGACTAGCTGTAGAGAAAAATGCAACACAGATAAAAAAAGATCATTATTTCAGAATGAAAATACTATTTACAGTTTGAAAGGAAGAAGTTTTTTTGGCAAGGTGACTACTAAATACATATCTAGTTTAAACAACTTCTCTTCTTGTGGTTTGCTGTGACAGAATAAGCGAAGAGATGTCCTACCGTATTCTTTTTATGTATCGAATACTGAAAGGGGTGGGAGTCATTTCTAACCAAATTAAGAAAATCTTTACTCCTCGCCGTTACCATCAGTGCTTCTTACCGTATGCCCTCGCCGACACACAGAACTCCAGATAGTCAGTAAGAATTCAGCAGATACTCAAGACTGCACTGCAGCTCCCCACATTGCGTTGTGCCGCTTGCACCAAGAATCATCCAGCAACTTTCCCAGTAGTGGAAGTTTTCTGTCTGGCTTGAAATAGAATAATCCTCACTTCCCAATTTTGTGGACACACTTACAGGCATATAAATATACAATCGCTATGCTCCGGCAGAACAGCACGCCTAGGTTGCAAAGTCCTCATTTGTATAATTTCTCACCAGTTTTAGAAAACAACAAATGAGACTCTCAATTAATAGTAGAAAAACAAGAGAATTTATGATTAAAATACCCATGTTTTTGCTTCTTCACAGCACACATTGCTTGAAATTTTTATTTTTTACCTTGATTATTAACTTCACAGTTTCGGGTTTTTGGGGGTCACTTCTTACAGTCAAACACAGAAAGCTGAAGTTACATTTACTAGTGTTGAAATTATATTATGGTGGCCTTAAATATGAAGACACTTTAAGTAAAAAAGTTAGGAGCTGAAAACTTAAAGCCAGGTGTGACATTTGGAGGGTGGGCTGGTGGTGTTTGCTGTTGTTTTTGTGGGGTTTTTTTGTCCTTTTGGGGGTTGGTTTTGGTGGCTTGTTTGGTTTTTAACTAGTTGACCCTAAGACGTAAGGTCTAAAAACCCTACATAACCACTGATATGTAAGAGCTACTGCTGCCAACACATTCTCTAATACCCAGTAATCCATAACTGAATTTCCTTCAATTCTCCTAATAGACATTTTTATCCAAACTTTATGTCTTGAAATTAAAACTATTTCTGAGGAGAAATGCATTGGCTTCAAACCCTGACCCCATGCAGCAGTTCCATTATAAGCTGTAAAATATCCCCAAAATGTGTTAGAACTGCCAGTGGAAAGTCCCCTTTAAGCCCAAATCACCAGATCCCCTTTAAACTATTGCAAGCTTCATCTAGTTTATACTGCCACATGTCTTTACTCCTAGTAACAGTTACTAGAATTTTGCTTCAGGTTCATTTTAAAAGGAAGTCATTAGATTTACAATTAACATTCCAAAGTATTTCTTGTTTAACGTTCTCCCATTGCTAATCATTTACCCAGTGACAAAGGAAGTTCAGTTGTTTTATAAGCGTATGAATCTACACATGATAAGCGTGCAAGGAAAAACAAACAATGAGACAAACCGATTCAGAGGCTCACAAGATGTAACATGCAAAGAGAAAAAAGATGTATTTTACAGGAAGAATGTCAAGTTTCCAACATCCTTTCAAACTAGTTTTGTATTTCCAAATCTTGCATTTCCAATCAAAATTTGTTCATCTCAAAAAAAGTTTCCTTTTGGTACTTTCTTGTCTGGAGAGATTATCAACAAGAAGCAAGTTCCTTCTTTCCTTACGCTCAAATCCTTTGGTTGTACAGCACCCCACTACAGCAGAATTCCCAGAACAGACAGCAGGAGACTGATGCTTACAGAAGAAGAAAAAAACCAAAACAAAACAAGCAAACAAAGAAGAAAAAAAAATTTTAAAGAAATCGCATACTCCATTACTGAGCACTGCTACAGACACCCTCAGACTGATAAAAATAATTATTTATGCTCAACTGCAGTACAATTCTTACTTCATCTTGGCTGCATTTCACAATGTTTTCTTAGTAGGTTTAATCAAATTTTCCAGAATCTCATTAGATACTTAAATAATGACATGCACACTTAATTTGTTAAAAAGAAACAGACTGGATTACGGTTGGCTCGTTTGTTAAGCATTAAGTAATTAGATTTTCCTTGTTGTTAAAAAGGGGATAAACAAGTTGCTCATTTATGATCTAAACCCAAATGCACCCTCTTCTCCCTTTTACCCCCCAACATGGTTCTGCTGAAGGGACACTAGGAGATGGCGGACAGCAGAAATGGAGTATTTGTTAGTTATTTTCACACTCAGCAGTGGTGTGACACACGCAGCTCCTCCTCTCCTGCTGACTGGAGGGCCCAGCCCCAGCACTCGGTCCCTACACAGCTTCCACTGGCTCTGGGTTCATCTTTAAAGACCAGAAAAGGGACAGAGGCACCTACTGTCCCCCAAGAATTTCAAAGCTTGGATTAAGATGGGCACAGTAGAACAAAGGGGGGAGGGGTTTAAAAAAATTAAAAAAAAAAAAAAATATATTCCTAATGAATTACATAGATGTAAATGTCATTGAAGATGAAGGCCAGCAAGCATAGAGTTGGCATGCCAACAGTAGCAATCACATTACCCTCACACACCTCTCCTCAGCCCTTTCAAGGCTGGAAGGAACGACAGCTATCCTATGTGAAGGCAAAGTGACTGCTACAGTCGGTAGCCATCACTTCAAAATCCAATAGCGATGATGCACTTTATTTACTCCGGAGTGTCCAAACCAACAGGCGATTTTGGTTAATACAGGACAATAGGATTACTACAAAGATGATGAAACCAAGTTAAGAAAGTTAAGTTTACACACACACAAATAGTACCTAAAAAGGAAAAATTCTATTTTACTTTGCCCTCCTATAATGCTTGAACCGTTATTTCCTAAGACTCATTTCACTTCAGTTCTGAGCAACCACCAAAAAAACCCCAAACCTAAGACATTAGTACTACTCTTGATCTCACTTACTTGTTTTTGTGTGACAAGATAGTTTTTGCAAGTTGTGGTCTTTTAATTTATATAGGTTAAGTATGACACACTGTGTTAGGAGCAGTTTTAGACTCCTGATAGAAAAGCGTGTGGTGGATGTTCTCTAGACACTTGTGACCTAAATGTCTCTTAGGTGATTCCCAGCTATTGCAAGGAACTACAGTGGATTACATGGGTGATTCCTTCCCCACTCCCCTTTATTCAGCACTAGGGAGACCACGCTGGGAGTGCTGTGTCCAGTTCTGGGCTCTCCAGTACAAGGCAGACATGGACAAACTGGACCAATGCCAGCAAAGGGCCATGATGATGCTTAAGCGATGGGAGTAGCTGTCACGCAGGGAGAGGCTGGGAGAGCTGGGACTGTTAGCCATGAGAAGAGAAGCCTTGGGGCATCTTTCATGGTGTATAATTATCTGATGGGAAGGAGTACAGAGGATGGAGGCACACTTCTCTCTGTGATCCAGTGGTGGGACAAGAGGGAATGGGCACAAATTGCAATCAAAGAGGAAGCTTTTTTACCATAAGGTTGACTGAACACAGGGTCCCCAGGCAGGTTGTGGAGTTTCTACCCTCAGAGATATTCAAAACCCGACGGGATGTCATTCCGAGCCACCTGCTTTACTTGACCTGCTCTGAGCAGGAGGGTTGGACTAGATACCCAGAGGTTCCTTCCAACCTCAACTATTTTGTAAATCTATGATAATTTATCTTCCTAAAATATTAAAAATAGTCATCAGATAAAGGACAATAAGCCTTTTTGCTCCTCCTCAGAGCCACCAAGTCTCAGGGTGGGAGTTCTGAACATGCAACTTTCCAGGTATTTAAAATGCCATGCAAGGCACATCTTCATGACTTTCAAGGCAAACCTTTACTATTGTATTTGACTCAAAAGACAAGTTGCCACACAAGAGCCAATTTTAAAAGGTAATGAGACACTCTGAGGTATAGGCAAGCATCTAGCAGGCCTCTGGCGGGTGTCCTAGACATAAATCAAAAATTATTGCTATATTAACAAAGATATATAAATGTTTTATACAGAATGGAAGAGGTTTTTAGCTTTGCTTTCTTTCTCCCAAAGATCCAAGTAAGATTAAATTAGGCCATTTACAGCCCCACAAAAAATTACTGAGGATGCATTTAAAGTGATAAACCCAATTAAAGATTTTGTCCTCCTCTAACACAAACACAAATCTGTGTACAGATTCCTCAGAAATTATCATCCTTGACTGTAAAGTGGTTATCATGATTAACAACATGCAACTTATCTCCAAAATGGTAGTTTATCCATTCCGTTCTTTTTTAGTGTGTACTACTACACAAATAAATAAACAAACAGCATCACTTCCTCCAACTGAGTTCACAGAGACAGCTGGAAAAAAGAACGATACACACTACAGGATCAAGTAAGGAATGGTGATATAAAGCCCAGAATTTAGAATATACAAATCCCACTGAATAATAAAAAGGCCAGTTGATCCTGATTATAAGTCAATACACCCCAGATCATTCACAAAATACAGTGCCTAGAGACACTTGGCATGCCATTATGTTCATAGCATTCAATATTAAAAAGAGAGCCACAGAAAATAAATCTGTAAGCCCGTCATTCACAGGGTAGAACTCGAGAGAATGTTTTTACAGAGTTGGAGCTTGGAAAGGTTTACACATTCACACTGCTTTATACTTCCTGAAAATGTTTACTTAAGTTGGTATTTTCCATTACTGTTGCGACTCCTGTCACTTGAAACACTACAATAACAGACACACTAAAGCCTCAGTATAAAGCCAGAAAGAAAACAAGACAAAGCTCAGAAAGAACATAGCTAATTTTAAAATCAGAAGACACCTGTACAAACACTTTTTTGAAGAAAAAAAAAAACAAAACTCAAAACTTTTTCAAGTGAAGAATAAGCTCCCAAACACATATAAATTAAACTGAAACAGTCTAGATTAAAACAAGTTCAAATGTGCTTATATTGCATAGTAAAAGGATTGGTTTATTTGTTATCAACAGTGATTTTTCCTAGGACAACATTCACCAGAAGACAAATATTTAATATTACTCAAAAGCAACAGTCACTGTTTAAAGCTGTTCTGTAAGACGAACAACTCTGTTAACCAGCCAGTGTTTACAACAAAAACGTGCTTTTTATATCAGACAATTTGTGCTAACTCTGCAACACTTACAGTTCAGTACACTCTGTACCGATGGCACTTGCCAGAAATTCAGCACTCTGAAAGTGTTTTCCTATTTGTTAACTATTTCTTTCAAAATAAAAGAACTGAATCACAGTATTCTGAAATTCTCTTTACAAATATTTAACAAGAAATCATTTTGCTTAACAAAAATACAAGGAAACACTAATGTGAATATAATAATAGTAAAAGAATTTAAACCATATAAATCATGTAAATTGATGTTTTAGTTTAAATCCAGCACAACATGAAGCCAACCATTACCACATTACTTACGAGACTAAATTCAAGTGAAATCCAAGAGTCAGTAGTAAAGGTTTCTTGCTTTTCCCAACTGTATTTCAATGGCTCCTTTACATTTTAATTCAGTAGTGGTGGCAATTTTTTTAATATTTAATAAATAGTAATGAAATGTTAAAATATTTCTTAACTTTAAAAGAAAAGGGTAGCTGATCCTACAGTTTAACGACCGGGCCAGGATCGCAGGCACTCCCTCGCGTACAAGCACAACGTTCAGCACGTGTGGCATCGGGAGGGAAACTCACATTCACAGCAACGAGCCACACACCTTCAGCGGCTCCGTTCTCCCCTCGTACCAAGAAACTGTGCCTGAAACATGAGGACTTTCATCGTTTGCGTGTCATTTCCCAACGTTTCCCGGCAGCCCACATAAATGACCACCAGAAGCCAACCCTGCAGCAGACCAGCAGAGTAACACGGATGCCATCAATTCAACGCACCCTGGCTCCATCAGGTTTGCTGCGCACCCGCTGAACTGACTTCCTGTACTTGCACACAAACTCTAAGATGCAGCGAATCCCTTGCACACTCAAACCAACGTATGCGACACAAATACATATCATCACGACAAATGGTGTCTTTTGAGGGAAAAGTCAGCAGGAATTAATGCCATCCACGCAGTAAATACTGAATACCGGGCAACTCTGATCAGCTATTATCTTAGCGCTCCACCAGTTCTGGTATATGCAAAACAGATTCCTTCTGGCAGCACCGAAGACAGGATCTCTGTTCCACACACATGCTGAAATACACCCCAACCCCAAAAGGGGAGAAAATGGCCTGAACTGAAGGTTCATTGTTTAAATTAATTCAAAAGCCGTGTGTGGTGAGGGCTTCTGGTCCAGCTGAAACACTCCCAAATTTCATATAGTGTGTACTACAGGACCTGCAACCCAATTGCTTTGATCTACTGAACTGCTTTTATTTCACTGAATTACTTACTAACATAGATACCACCTCTGAAAAACTTAATCTACTTTCACAAAAATCTGGTAATATAATTTCTGCTGTGCCCTAGCACTTCTTTTGTGTCTCGCCCACATAACAGGACACTGCACAGGGCAGTTGAATTCTTTGCAAAGCTTCCATTAAATAAATTATCATTACATAAACATACCTACATCTTCACAGTACATACATTTTTGAAAACTCCCTTTATACATTGGCCAGCTGAAACACTGAACAGAAGCTACAACCAAAGTTATGGTAAATGGCATAAAGTTTTGTGAATCTAAAGTTTCAATTTGTTTTTATTTGGTTGCAAATTTCGTGTTTCTGACACAATAGGGATTTACAACTGCAAACGCTCAACATGTTACAGACTGAGACAATACTTACTAAGTATTTCTCTACATATTGACAACCATGGCAAATAAAACTTGAGTCTTTGTACTCTGAACATACTCTATATTCTTTTCTAATGTATTTATACAAAATATTTTAACTCCTTCAATTTTCTTCAAGCTCTATATATTCAAAGACTTTTAAAAAGCTACAGTTCATGGGTTTCCTTTTTTTTTTTTTTTTAATTTATAATCTCATCCCAGATATGGCATCAAAAGCACACAGCGGGATATCTTCCTACAGCATTACTTTGTAGAGGTCTTCGTGTCATCATCCAACATTCTTAATCACATGAGGATTAGCATGAAGACTTAGCTGGGAGTAGCGTGAGCAACAAAAAAGGATGCTGGATATCTGCTATTTTTAAACAATTCCACAACACCTCTCCTTTTCCCAATTTGCCCCTGCTACCAGACCACAAAGTGATAAGCAAGCAAGCCTTAACTTTCCTTTATCATTTGCATTGCCTGCTTGTTTATCGTAGCACATAAAAGCAATCATGGACCAGAACTCCTCCCTCCTCAGTCAAATGTCCTGGATAACCCCACAAGTTAAAGTGCTGAGGAAACTTCGACTCGGTGGCCAGGGGGAAAATGCTAAATACAAAACCAGACACCTCGGCTTGGCTAAGGTACCTCAGGGTTCCGGGTCACAATCAGCTCAGCAGCTAAAAATCCCAAAGCAGGAGTAACCAACAGTGTCTTCAGTCTTACAACAATCTACGGGAGAGCGTACAAACCACTGTAAATATCCAAGTGAGACCTAGTATAAAGGTAGGACAGATTCAACGCTCAGGTAGAGCTTATCCATGCCATTAAGAAACCAGGATGCAAACTAATTTCATTAGTAATACAGGCAAACAAACTGGTTTATTTTCCTCCAGAGATAACAAAAAGCAGATGTTGAGAAAGCTGTCCACTTCTAGCATGAGTCCTACAAGTTACTGCTCTTGCACCAAGACTGCTTAATATGCGCAATGCTGATACAGGCAATCACAAAGCCTTTTGATAAATTGTACAAGTAACAAGAAAAATCTTTTTTAGGATACAGTCATTCATTATTCATCATAACAGGCCAATTTAAATGGCTACCTGGGATTAACTAGTCACGATTCCACGAAACTCAGAAACTGTATTGTTAAGTGTAAGCTGCAAACTCCAGAAAAGAAATGGATCTGCTGACAACGTAACTTTGAGCCAGAAGAGGAATAAAAAACTATAGCTCTGACACATATGGACCAGCGCTAACGCCAATTAACAGAAGTTCGTTCTAGCGTGAAATTATGAGACAGCATAATAGTACAAAAATCTTCTTATATGCAGATCATTTAAAATTGAATTAACAGAGAGTACCATGGCATAGCTACTGCTAGTTATCATTCTGAGTACATGAAAGCCTTTACTTCCGCAGACCAACATTTATAATAAACAAGAAGCAGGAAGCAAACATAACCACTTTATGAAAGAGATTACATAAACTCTCAAAACAAGACTTAATTTAAATAGTAAAGATAAAACTGAATGTATAAACACACCATACAGAAATTATAGAGATATAAAAATAATTAAGTGGGTTGATGATATCACATACCAAACACCTGATGATTTTATTAAACACAAGTGTTCCCCCTTTCCAGATGACATGATCCATGACAAGCAGTTAATACTTAAAATAAAATAAATCTGGTATCAAGCTAACAAAAACCTAATCAAAGTCTTAACCCTTGTGGGACAGAGGCAGAGATTTTTGTAAAGCAGTAGCAAAATTTGAAGCTACTACTGATACAGCCAGAGTATAAATGTCAATACCAAACGTGATCAATACAAATTCCACTGTTGGGGAGAACAGCTGAAGAGTCACTTAGGACACTGCCTTAGAGGTTACGTATCTGTTATTTCTGCTTTAAAACACTACGCATTGTTCTCTTAACATTTCTGTACTGTACGCTGAGCTCTGCTTTCCCCTAGCTGCGTTCCCAAGGGGAGGCTCTCAGCCCATTAGTTACATAAACTACTTCTATAGTCTTACTCACCTCAGTAGGTCATCTAAATATATGCACCGAGATTCAAAAACTGCAGTGCAATCAAAGCACTTTTTCTAGAACAGAAGAGCTGACAATTTATAGGCTTTCAGTTTTGCATGCTTTTATCAGGCTAGTTAGTTGAAAGAAAATGCACACATAATTACTTAATCCCATTAAAACAAAGACAAATGACAGTACAAAACTACAGAGCTCAGCAGTTTGAGCAATGAAAGATTCTGAACTAACATCATAATGAATCATGCGGCCTTATCAGTGTGCAGCTCCTTCCACATCCCTCTGCTATTTCAGCTAAATCAGCACCATGTTTCTTGTGTATACCATTCAGCTATATAAAATGGTATCTTTAATAATGAATAGCTACCATAGATTTTCCAATGTATGACTAATCCAAGGTCTCTACTTTTTCAGTGAAACGATTACATGTCAATTGAACTAAGCAATTAAATTCAGATGAAAATACTGAAATTCAGTTGCTGCTTCTGATATGTGAGGAGGGATGGGGAGCATAAGCAGGAGGCCTGCAGAGACAGCAAGTGGTAAAGTTCCAGACTCTAGCAGAGGGGTTTTTGCCAGAGTTTTGTTTGTTTGGAGTTTTTGTTTGTTTATTTTTAAATATATCTACCATGGCTCTCCTACAGACTTTGTATTTTGGCCAGTTTTGAGTTCATAAACTTATTTTTAGCTCCTATTCAGTGTATTATGTTAAACAGACAAAGTGTAAACTGCACTCTGTTACTAACAATGGAAAGAAGAAGTGAACAAACATATTTCCTAGAGGATATTAACACAGGTTTACTGGTAAGTTTACTACTGGGGAATGAATAAATAAATATGTAAAATAGTTGTAAAACCAGACAGAGAACCGCAAAATTGAATTTGTGTAGATTCCCATTCAACTCAAGAGTTACTTAAAGATAGTAATGAGGTTTTTTAATACAAATATACATTTAATGTATCTATAAGCATTATGATCTTTTGGTTCAATTATTAACATACAATAATCTGAGCACTTTAAGTGGAGAAGCTGTTAAACACAGGATCGGCCGCAGTAAAAGCTGAGCATCTCTCTGTGGCACAAAGCTTAGACAGCTGCATAGGACAGGATGGACATCCAACTAAACAATGAGGAGTGCTTGTGTGTAATATTTGCTCATCAATTATACAGATTTTGTGGGCTTACTGAGAAACTTTCAGGACAAGGCCAGGCAAGAACCTATATACTCAGAAGGGAGGTGTTAGGATTTGAGTACCATAGTGTATTTCTTCTGAAACCAAGCAGTAACAGTCTCGCAGGCAAAACATTTTTCTTCCCACTTTTCATGCCTTGACTGTGGTTTATAGCAAAAGAAATAATAATAATAAAAAATAATGCTTACTGCAATCTGGTTTAGTTTAAGAAAAAGATGAAGGATGGGGGGAACTGAGCAATAATTCTACATGCATCTGGGACAGCCGATATCTGTCCAGAAGTTCTATGTTTCAATGGACAGCTTCCCCAGGTACAAAGTCTCTCTGGAGCGATCTCTGAAACACATGGCTGTTTATTGCTCTCAGCTTTACCTCACCTGCTTATTAGCTCCTGAACAAACTATTTCCCAAAGAATGGGAGAGGGATCAGACAAGCGGGAACTCCTCCACTTGGACTGTAAAACGCTTCTGGGTATAAACTGTAGCTCTAAGTTTGTGCAGACTCTAAGACAGAGGATCAGAGGACCTTACCATAGCTGCAAGCACCAACAAGCCAGCAGAAAAGGAGCAGCAACAATGTTGACATCACTTTACATTTTCAATGTGTTCTATTAAATAGCCCAGTATTTCACTTATCTCAATCCTTTTTTCACATTGCTGAATTATAACAATTCACCCCCCAAAAATATAGTTTCTGCATATACAGCATAATATTCAATATACCTCAATCTACATAAAGAGATACAGTTCCTCACATGAAGCCCATGGCAACATCAACACACTACTCAGCACAAAGGTGAAATGGCACAAAGGTTTAAATGGCTTCTCAGGCTTAAAACTGAACTACGCTTCCTTTTCCCAGCAGGCAGACGTGTATCAGTCTTCCCCCCCCTCCCCGCCCCCCAATTTGTTCTTACATGACTTACCATGAAAAGGAGATAACTGTCCATATTAACAGTTAAAAAGTTGCAGCAGATATATTCTTTCCACTTATTACTGAAACAAAGAACAAACCACCTTTGCTTTCCAGGTGTGGAATTAGCTGCATCTATTTCTTTTGCATCAATTAAAAAAAAAAAAAAAAAAATCTTGTTTCCATAATTGCTGCTCTTGTGTTTCAGCAATGGAAAAAATCTTACTTTGTTTTTTTAAAAAAATAAAAAACTCCCACAGAATTGGACTACCAATTGAGGGCTGCTAATAAGGGCAGCAACAGAATCCATAAGTCATTTTTAAGTTATTAAAAATATAATGCAGGTAAAAAATTAAAATAAAATGTTATCTTACAATAAGTCAATTGCATGCTAAAGTGATTTGTCAGAAACACATATTTCTCTTGACAAGCAGCTTTTTAAAGTGGCAGAATTCCCAGGCACATTAAGGAATATCACTGCAAAGAGGAGGATTTTCAGTTAAGCCTTTCATCATTCTATCCCAACCCAACATAGTCCAACATCATATCCATTGTTTAACAGAGCACAGAACATCAAACACAGAAGCCATACTTGCTTTACAATCACACACCTTATTACCATATTATCATCAGAAATAGCATCCTTTTAATACAGGGGAGACAAAACCCCACACACTTCCGCCTCGTTTGCCTTAGAGAACAGATTCCAGTGAATTTTGTTGACATATGTTGCAAAATATTG
Source organism: Aramus guarauna (assembly GCA_013400195.1). NCBI lineage: Eukaryota > Metazoa > Chordata > Aves > Gruiformes > Aramidae > Aramus > Aramus guarauna. The sequence continues at coordinate 540,890 of VXBL01010273.1, forward strand.
CATGGAACAAATTTTACTGAACTCAAAAGGAGCCAAGAGATTTAACTTCCATTCCCCAACTGGTTAACCAAGTCTCCAGAACCATAAACACGTAAGACTATAAGCCCTTCTGTTCCCTCTGTAGACACAATAACAATTTTCATACTTCCCATCTCTCTAGAGAGCATTAAAGAACACACAGGAAATTCTTAAAGCCATTCAAGTAAAAAAAATTCAGAACACTGTACAATGATACTTTCATCACCTATGAGCTGACGTTTCCCTTGGCTGTAAAAAAGGTCATACTTATGCTTCAGAAGAGACAGAGCATGTCATGGAACAAGCTGAATTATAAAAAAAGAAATGTTTTCCTGAAAACATAAAAAGAGATATTTATTTCTTGGAGTTCTGCTTAGAAGCCACCATACCTGCTACCTTCTATTCTTTCTTCTGAGACCAAGCTTATCAATATGCATGCCCTGATAATAGGAACTTCACCCTTAAATTTCTCCAGAAATTTGAGGTGTTAAATTTGCCTGGTTATTTGTCACTACCCACCCATCAATTTCTTACACAAACCTGTAGCATTTCCATTTGACCCCTCTGTCCCACTGGCTATTCCAAAGCAAAAAATGCCCCAAGATTTTGTGAAAATCCAGGAAAAGAGTGGCAAATACCGTACCAGCAGAAAACAGAAGTAAGGGCTGTAAAGGTCTTTTAGCAAGAATGGCTATTTTCAGGCCACAGCTTTTCCATGCAGAGGCAGGTAATTCAAGTCATAGCAATGGCCCGCTACGAGGAACACCCAAATATTAACTGTGCTAGATCACAGAAGTAGCAGTGGTCTCATTCCAAGTCAAATTTTGGATGGTAAAAGGCAGAAACGAGCCGAGGGCTGTGATTCTCCAAACCTTGTCATCAGCTGTAACAGAAACTGAAACAGTGACTTGTCTCACGCCAGCCTGTACCTGAGCTAAGCGAATATAAAGACAACTGAAGGGCATTTTTATGACTAAAGGCAGGAGAATAGTCAGTTTTCTGAGAGCGGACAAACTGAGCACAGGTAATTCAGTTACAAGTTATGCTTACGCTGCTCAGTTCAAAGTGGAAACAAAAATTTAAAGGGTAGTTCATATCAACAGAAATGCAAAAATATTTCAGCAGTGTGCCTTTCCTCTAGTGTGTGCTTTTCCTTCAAACTACTTAAATGTTAAGTATTGAAAAAAATCAATTTAATGATGTTTCACTGCAAGTTCAAATTCTAGTTGTCATTAAGCGACTGCCACGCACAGTTGTTTGGGTTTTTTTTAAAAAAGGAACTAATATTCAACTAACAGCAAACCTCCACCCTTTTCTTTTCCTATTGCAACCCACAATTCCCATGAGCAAAGAGCAAAGGTAAGAATCCAACCTCGGTCTTAAGCCATTCTGTGTACTACAGCTCAATTGCTTTCCACTCGCTCCTCCTCTTAATCCTATGCAAGAATATGTTTTTGTTTGCATATTTATGGCATGCTGTTTCATAAATGACATATTCCAACCTCAGCATGCCCTGCAGTTTCAAATAAACATTGGGAAACAGACTTCATGTTTCAAAACCTTCATTCTCATTGCTTCTTAAATTTCACGGCTGATCACTGACACACTGAACCATACATCAAATCTTACTCTGAATTGCTGTATGTACACATTTCTAGGTATCCAAGCTACTTGTAATACAGATTACTGTCAAGTCCTCGGATAAGTAAGTGCATATGTATAATTAAGTCCACTTAAAATGCAACTAGTCTCAGAATTGGGGTGTAAGAATTTTCTACCAAGATTTGTAACCTTTAATAGGAGCATTAAGAAAATAACTTTTATGTAATGGAAAACATACCTTTCTAAAGAGAAACAATGCGTTAACTTTAGAAGAGTCGTGCTTCTAGGTTTTCTATTTGCAAATCCAGTAGTATGCGTATGTCACTAGAAGTTCATTAATTATTCCATATATTGCAGTATCAAAATGAGACTGTATGCAATTTTTTTTTTGAAGGTGGCATTTCATTTATTTTTAAAGCTGAAGTTTACCATTAGAGCTTACTCTGTGTTCTTAGGATTCCCAAGTACATGAAAATACAAACATCAGTAATGAGCTCTATTAATGCAGATTTCACTTCAAGCGAACTTAGATTTACTTCACACAGTTAAGTGAGTTCATTTCACTGGGAAAAAAAAAAATAAAATAAAGATACCCGGAAGCAAAAAACATCAACTACTGTGGATGATATTGCCCAACACATTGCTGAAAAATAAATTCTACTGATTGGATTTTTTCATTTTCCTCCCTCAAGCAGCACTTTTAAAAATACAATCTTTTAATGATTGTTTAATTTTCATATAACTAGAATATAAATCCTTTACATACTGCTTTGCTGCAGCTGCAGTATAATGTCTCATTTTTCATGGAAAAAACCTAATTACGTGGTTCACTGAGTTGCCTGTGGTAACACATCAATTTTATTTACATTCAAAAGTTGGACTTCAGTTTGGTCTCAACACTCTAGTTAATTCCAAGCACATTTTATACAATCATTCTCTCCAATTCATTAGTAATACCTCACTCTAGCTTTTATTTGTAAAGGATTCAGAGCTATTACAATCTTGCTTCGGATTTCCAGCACTTTCGGTGCACTACCATGTTTGTGGCACCAAGTCTATACTACCCTTAGACGTATATGGTTTGCTATGAAGTCTAGTCTTACGTGCTGCAAAAAAATCATTAAATGGACACTGCAGAATGCAGCTATTAATGTTTCACAATGAATGCCACTTCATTTTTCCACAAAAACACAACAGAAAAAACAATAGCTATTGTGTGGCCAATAAAATGTAAAGATTAGTTACTCAGCATTTCAACTATTTCAATTGAACTAAGCTTATAGTTTGAAAGAGGAAGATTAAAAGGAAAAAGTGTGGAATTCACTAGAGAATTTCTTGGCTGTACCTTCCAACAGTGTCTGTCCTTCAAACTATTTTCAGAAGAGAATTTGTTGCAATTAACAGTAAAACCTCTGAATTCCCAAATACAAAAAGATTTAAAATGGTAATACTTGGGAGATAAAAAAAAAAAAAAAAAGTAAGTAGATTTCATATTTTTTGTTACCTTCCAGACTTAGATATTATAGACTGCTAAAAGAGAAAAATGCAGTATGTTAGAATGGTACATCATTGACTAGAATGGATAATGAATTCATGAATGCCATATGTATTCATCTGATACCACTCTGAACACTGAGATTCACTGTTAATGCTGAGAGAAAAGCCACAGAAGAGAAAAAGAATTAAGAAAAAGGTAAGTGCAAGCTGACTTCTAAATGGGAGACTCAGATTCGATTTTATTTAAAAAAAAAAAAAAACCACAAAAAACTTTGTACCCTTATTGTCTATAACCACAAACCAATATTAAAAGTAAAAAGAGGGAAGAACTTGGGGTGATGGGAAGAATGTTTATTTTAAAAAGAAAACAAAATAAAATGAAGACATCTTGCCCAGACACAATAAGGCTCTTGTCAACTGCATGTGTATAAAAGGAGTTGGCATTTTCCCATGAAGCAATTCCTTAATCCCAAATGATGGCATAATAACCTCATTTAATATGCCTCCTTAAAAGAAAAAGTTTATTTTGTCTAAGCTAAACTTCAACTGGCAATCACCGGACACCAATTAACAGTGTCAAATATAAGGGTCACAGAACAATTCTGCAAGCTGAGAAAGTATGAATTCACTTTTAAATCCTATCTTCTTTCCAAAAGAATGTAAAAGTTTAACTTTGTTTTCATCTCTTTGGAAATAATCTATGCTAGGCAATTAAGGAAATGCAAATGATTTATCGTATTGAAAGTAATCAACCCAGAAGCAGACTTTTCAGTAACTTAATATTCCAATAAAGTCTTCTGCCATATGAACCTACTTGCTAATTCCACTCTTAACTCAAGAACCGGTAATTAACCATTTTCAGATTTAACTTCAAATTATTAATAAGTGGTACTCAGCTGCTTGATATTCGTAGTTCTTTTTAAATTGAAAGCCTTCAAAAATACTTCCATTTCAGCTCCTACGAGATTCCTTTTATCCCTTGTTCATGAACAGCTTTTCCATACATTAGCTGGTCTCGTTCTAAATAATACCAAGCATGACAACAGTTATAGGCTTTATGTATTCCAGAGTACACAGGACAAATTGTCATCATACACATCCATGCTTGCACACCCTTCAACTAAGCCCGCCAATGCAGAAAACAGGGAGATAACCTCTGGGTAATTTCAAGAAAGTATCAAAGCTGGTCATAATGCAATTTCAGCAGCAAACATTCCCTCCTTTCCCGCTTTCATACTCTTATAATAGAATGAAAGATTTAAGAATACTTTCATTAAAAGCAAGACTATTAATTCGTATACCCATTTCACAGGAAGGGGTGCTTATTCTTCATTTTACGCATTGCTTCACACACTTAAAATATGTTTTGACAGACAGGAACATCTTCTCATTCAATAATTAACATATCTCGCTACACAGTGGCTAAGAACATATTTCGTCTCTCCTGAAAGAGTTTCCAATTCCTTACAACTACAGTAAATCAAAAAACACAATACCTTGAAAGAACCTTAAATAGTATATTTTAAATTGAAACAGGAACTAAAGGAGATTTCTCACTCCTTTATACTCTTTTACATCAGTGGAACAACAACAAAAAAATTACTTTTTTTTGCAAAATTCAAGTGTTCCATCATTTTCTTCAAATTCCTAATAAATACTGAAAAAACATCATCTACTTAACACTTAAAAGTTAAACATTTACTTAATTTAGAAGACTTAACTGATAAAATAAACTTCCGAATCTGGAATTTAATAAGTGAACATCAAGAAGTCTACTTAGCCATAATAAAAATACCTAAATGGAGCTCTGGCAAGTTATTCTTCTCAGGAAACATCCCTGAAAACAGAGCTGGCAGTTTTCCTGTAGGTGAGAATCTACCCAGCAACTTGCAGGTAGAGAAACAAGAGCAGAAGTTAAATCTGGGCCACAACTATATGGTCTAAACCGGTCACGCTGCAAAAAGCTCTTCCTACAGCTTTTGTCCTCTCAACATTTATCAGCACTTGGGGATTACAACTGCGTCAGCCCAGTATGCCAAGAATTCATAAACAGGAATGAACTGAAGCTCCATGTTTTTCCTGTCACACATCAAATTTTAACTGTATTTTTAAACTCACCAAGCTGTGAATATCCTGAACAATAATCTTTCAGGAAAGATTCACCCAATTAATACAAGATCATATATTCTTCATAAGAGTTTCCATCAAAATCCTGATGTTCTACATCCAGTACAGTAGAAAGGTTATTAGTATCTTTTTGGGGGGAAGCACCTCCAGCAATTAATGATCAAGTGCAATATACCAAACAATACATAAAAACAAAGACTTTGGCTCAAAAGAATTCAACCTGCAGAAAACCAGAAACATTCTATATACCAGCTTTCCTTCGCAAAGAGGTTGCACGGGAAGAACTGTCAATCTGATCTATTTAAGGAGAAAATGTCTCTAAGTGACTTTTAAGTGAGAGTCAGTCAAGAATTAACTGCATCTTTACCAGTACTTCAACGATGATTGTCCCAAGAGTAGCAAAATGCTAAAACTGTATTTGTTTTCTCTCAACGAGCTTTGTACTGTTAAGTTTCTATTTTAAAATATATGATGAAGCACCTGCCACAATACCGGGGTTTCACTTCCGTGCTATGCACTGCTTGGGCCAGTAATAACGGCTGGAGAGTGCAGATGGGTGTCTGGGGTTTCTCACTGATGCCCAAAGTTCCTCATATTCATTTGTCTCATCTTCGTAGCTCCACAGAGGAACACACGTGATGGCAATCCCAACTACCTCCCAGAATCAGTAATTTTAGGCAAACAAGCCAATAGTTCTTGAAATGAAACTGCATCCTTCTACCAAACGCCCAGAATTTTCGTTACTTATTTTCAAGATATTGTCTAACATTTTGACAGTCTTCCAGAGTCCACCTCCAGGGTCAAGACTACATTCTCAGTAGCAATGCACATCATACTGCCTACATTATTCCTGATAATTCAAGTATTCTGTACCACAGATGCAACAAAGCTGAATATATCCCTGAACTCAATATGCAGATTACATGTTTATAGACAAAACTGTCAGGCAAAAAGGTTGTTTAAAATGTCAGACCTAAATATTGTCTGCAAAAGCAGAGAAGGCACCTAAGTAACAGATATCACCTGCTTATAATCTACGTGGCATGCATAGGGTAGACGGAGGGGAGATGGGAGAAAAGAAAAAACTCAAGAGTCAAGTATGAATTCTCCATGCTGCTCCAGATGGTATTTGGTCACCAAATGCAAATCAGATCACTGCAACTTGCAAATCTACAACTTTCCTGTCAAAAGACCTGCCAACAGTAAGATATTACCTCCTCTCCATTCCATTTCATCTGTGGAATTTACTAAAAAATATTTTTATGGGAAAAGGTACAGCAGCTGTAACACTTTTCCAACCTCTTCAGGCAGGCATATCATTAAACAGCATTTATCCTTGTGTCATGGTCTAGCCTCAGCCAGCAACTAAGCACCACGCAGCCAGGTGGAATGGGGAGAGGAATCAGAAGAAAAAGGTAAAACTCATGGGTTGGGATAAGGACAGTTTACTGGGTCAGCAGAGGGAAAGGAAAATAACAACAGTACTTAGAATATACAAGCAGGTTATACACAATGCAATTTGCTCACGGCCCAGAACCCGATGCCCAGTCCCTTCCAGAGCAGTGATTCCTCCTCCTGGTCAGCTCCCCCTTATATACGGAGCATAACATCATATGGTATGGAATATCCCTTTGGCCAGTTCGGGTCAGCTGTCCTGGCTGTGTCGCCTCCCAGCTCCTTGTGAAAATTAATTCTATCCCAGCCAAAAACCAGGACACCTTAAGAAAACAAAACTTCCACAAACTAAAAACCTCCCAACTTCTTCAAACTTGTAAAATCACTTTTTTTTTTTCCTCCCCCTCAGTGACCCCATACTAATTAGCTTCTTTCCCTTGGGACAGAATAAAGATCTTCTGTCTTTCTTCATATTTAAAATCCAATCATAATAAAAACCAGAACACAACGGCTGAGGCCGGCAGGAAAGAGAAGTGTAGGAGTATACGGAAGGGACACACCTAGCAGATTCACAGCTGTCTAGCTAATCTAACTACTTAACTGATCTATAGCAGTTCTGCAAATAATTGTTTTTACTTAATCTCCCATGACAGCATTTAATTATCTACAGAGTTTTGGAAAGCTACTACATAATCAACCGTTCCTAGTACCTCCTGTTTATAATTACTAAGTTGTTTTCCCTATGACTATTTGAAATTCTTTTATTAAAGGCAGACTGTTGCTTCCAAAATCATCTATCTTGAATGTTATAAAGATAAGGCAACCCACACAGTTCAGCTGCAAAACTTTAAAAAGTGTTTCTGAAAGAAGAGTCTGAGTTTGGACTTCTCATTTTACTAAATGTCAATCAATATTATTTGAGTGACTCTGCTGTTCAGAAAAATCAGTAATTCTAATTTAGACTTGAATGAATAAAAGATGAAGACTTAAATTTAAGTTGCCACAAAATTTATTATTACCCTAATAAAAATTTTCCTTTTTAAGCACAAGTCCTAGGCAGGAAAAGAGAAATCCAAAACATCGTAAACAACTTCGTACTTGGTAAGAATTCATGATCTTATTAACAGTCATTATTTCCTACCGTTCAGACTTCTCAAAAGACAGATTGGTAAAGCCGAAAATGTTTTGGATAGACTCTTGGATTTGCAGTGCCAGATTTCTGGGACACATACTCTTAAACGTATGAGTATCAACACAAAACCAAAGCTCTGGTCACTGAACTCTAAGCTATTGACTGCAGTGACAATCCAACCCATGCCAATAAGATTTTAAGCCGCTGCAGCCTATTTCCTGACTAGGTTATACCCAAGCAAACACCGTGCTATGGTGGCTCAGCTGACAGGCAATGCTTCAGTAACCTACTTCTTTTCTGTTTGTATGCCCACAAAGTCCTTTATATTTTCAAGAGCATGTAAACTCAGTAAACTAAATTTCAACGATCAAATATTTCAGGACAATAAGCAAAATAACCTTGTTTCTTCTGCCTTACTGCTGCATGAAGCATCGAACACAGTGTCCTTTGTCCTGTTTCAAAGAATCCATGTACATAAATGCCTCATGCTGGCAGAATTTGATGTTCAATATTTTGTCAATACTAATGTTTGAACTCTAAAAAAAAAAACCTACTGAAAAGAGCAAGACAGCTCAATCAGCAGTAAAATTCATAATACTTTCACAATTACCTCACTTTATCATCTGATAAGTCACTACAAGCGTTTCAGTGTGCTTTTAATACAGAACAAATAAAGCTATCTTTATATGATTTACACGCATTACAAAGAATTCCAAAACCTGCAGCAGAAGGGAGCAGAAAAGATTACTTCCCAAATTCTTGTAAGGTCCTGACAGTTAGCAGCAGCATATTTCTTCTTCCTTCAATTACCACGTACTTCATTCCCCTAAATGAGTTACGCATAGTCCTCCTTTCTCCATCCCCAAACTCAACTCTGCACCTCTTCACATTGCTCTGCACATTCTTTTTGTTTCAGACATTTTTACTTTCATTTGAGAGAACACTGCAAATCAGGATCACTCAGTGACAGTGCTGTTGTACCAGGGTTGGCACATCTTTTCAGTACAGCTGGCTGCAGTGTTGTGAAACACACTACGCTCAGACTGTTTATCATCAGCATGATACTGCTGCTGCGGACACTTAAAAACCAGTGCTCTTGCAGACAATTTTCAGATTTAATTCTACTTAAAAATTATTGTGCTGAAGGCTTCAGCCCAGATGCTTCATAAAATTTTGCATCAGACAGGAAAAAAAAAAGTGTCAAAGTGATGCTCTTCTCTTTTTGCTGTACTCTGTCCCATACTATGCTAGAGCAGGCTGAGCTATTCACACAGTTAAATGCTTCACTATATCATTACCACTGGAAGTAGCATTATATTGTGGTAACCAAGATGTTAGATATAAACAAGCTACATCAGCTTACAACAGAAACAGAAGCTATCACCTGCAACTCCCCTCAAATAAAAAGACACTTAAGTTCCATATTGAAATATTAAATAAACTATATTTCACAAAGAGAAAAGCATATATTATTAAAGCTTTGCTGGGTGAGTAGAAATACTACCCATGCCTTCATTCAAAACAGGTGCCTCATAAAAAATTCATGTCAGTGGAATGGCTTGGTGCAGCACTTCCGAGCCATCTCTTTAATTATACATGATCACATAGCTACCTGCACGAAATATGCCTAAAGATACACTGGGTTTCATATCTGTGATTTCACAGGCTGTTACCAAATAAACAATCTGGTATTCATGAAAGTATGAAGTTTGTAGCAGTCTGAAGATAGGTGGTTAGAACAAGATAACGCGTGAGAAAATTAATACAGCATAACCCAAAACCGAAACAGTGTGGGGCAGAGGTGGGGAGATAAAGGACAACTAAAGCACACTTGACAAATACAATATTCTGTATGTTTGAACTGGCATACAAATTTTATCACCAAATAACCAGAAGGTCTAGAGGCTACCAGGATGAAAATTTATTGCAAATAACCACGGAACTGATCCTTATTATTGGTTGGGAGGGTTTTTTAATTACTATTATTATTCCAGGATTGGTGAACTTTAGTTGTTTTCATTCAAGACACAAGAGGTAGAATAGAGGTAAAATTCATGCAGTCTAAAAAAAAAACAACTTTTACAAGTGTATATTTTCAGGCAAACTAGGTCTACTCATAGCAACAATACACCACTGAAAAGAAATTAATATAGAGTGGATATAGTGAAAGCCAAAAAGGATCACAACAGATAAAGCTAGGTTTGTTCTATCATTTTAAGGCTACACATTCTGGAGACACTGAGGACAACCCAAGTTCCACAAAGCTTACAATCACATAAACCTATTGTCACCTTTGCTCCACCTTCCCCTTCCTTCATTACATTCACTTCTTGCAACTCGCCTCCATTTATGCTCAAAACCCATAGCGTGACCAACGTGGCAAGTTCTAACCATGCAGATTTACCCATGGTGCCGTAGAGTTTACCTGATTCTGTGATATAGGTGCTTTATTCCATCCACTATTTCCTTATGCCAGAGGTTATTTTTTTTTATTATAATCCTTCGAACTAGAATTTACTCTTATTTCACAGCACATCTGAGGTTTCACAAAAATCTAAGTAATTATGTTGGATATAAGTCTCCCAAGATCATTTCAGGTTTCGTTTTGTACTTTATCTGCAGATCTGTTGCAACAGCAAAGTCAAAATTAAAAGATTTTTTTTTTCTTTAGGTCTTAAAACACAAATTGTGACAAAATCACATATGGTAGCGAGCTAAAGCCTTTAATGACAAAGTTCCTTTCTCACTGGGGGGGGGGCCAGGGGGGGAATAAAGCAAGAAACAAAGAAAGAGTAACTTACTGTGCAGTTCACGATGTATCACATCTACAAGATTTGGTTCGTCTCCCCACCAGAATATCCATAGTTCCTTACAATCCGGTTTGACGTCACGGCGCCACACACAAAGCAAATTGGCCTGCAAGCAGCGGATGAAGCTGAGCAGAATTGGATCATCCTGTGCCGGGGCTGAAATGATAGGGCCACAGTCCCCATGACCTTCAAAATTGTACCTACGCCATTTGATGCCTGTGAGTTCAGCCTACAGGGAAAAAGAAAAAAGCGTCATTAAATCACTATTTCAAAATTTAGTTATATTTATACTACTGGTTTGTTTCATTTTCAGCATTTAATTCCTAGAATTTAGCTCTAAGCAGCCAAAGTTAAACTCCTCCTATTCCCATATTTACTTCTTCCCCCTCCCCAGGAAAAAAAAAAAAAAAAGCAGAAACCATACAGAATAAAAGCCTGGTTTACTCCTATATTTATGTTTTTCACCACAACTTGACTCATTTCCAGCTGATTCATTAATTTCTAACCTTAGTGTTATCTTGTTGCGTTCTTACAAATTAGAAGGAAAAACAAACAAGGAGAGGGAATAAGGCCCATTCCCTCCCTTGGTGGTCAAGCTGAGTTCAGTGTCAGCCGAAAAGTTGACCTCTTGAAAACAGAAAGTACGACAGGACACAAGAAAACAAGTGACTTACTGAAAATGGTGAAATATAGTTTCATATTGTGATGTTACAGGTTTACCACACATGCTTTTTATTTTTATGTTGCTCAAATGAACAAAAACAAAATAAAGAAAGTTGCCATTTACTGTCTCTCAACCAGACAGAATTCTCTTATTAACCATCAAGGAAGAATAAAAAGAACAGGAAAATGGCTACCCAGACTTTTGGGAAAGATTTTCTTCTACACAGGCTGAAAAATCTGAGTGTGCAGTTTATTCACAGCAGTGCAAATAAACAATTGCCAGGGAAGAAAACATCAAGGTACTCAAACCATGAAAGAGGTGGCAGCTACAACCAGGTCAGCAGAGCAAAGGTTCTTTT
>VXBL01010273.1:572491-602812 GCA_013400195.1 Aramus guarauna
TCCCGCCCTCCGTCTCTTGGGACGGGACAAACTTTCTCGTTGCTGGCGGCTGCCGGTGCGGCGGACCCGGAGCTCTGCCGCGCCTGCCCTAGGCGCTTCTCCGGCTGTGTCCCCGCCTCGGCTCGGCCGTCCCGCGGCCAGGGACGCTCGGCCGCCAGAAAACGGTACTTGGAGCCAGTTGCGCGGGGCGGGGACAGCGGCGGAGCCGTCGGCCGTGCCCGACCCCGCTGCCGTCTGTGGAGCCGCTCCGCGAAACGTCCCGACGGGTTTTTCCCCAGCACCTGAGGATTTCGGAAGCAGTTTACAAGTGGCTTGAAAACGTAGATACTTCGCAGTTTGTAACTCGGGGCGTGCCCCCAAGGGCTCCCCTTTAAAAGTCAAGTTCAAGCCCAAGTTCTGCAGAGCACGTGAAACACGACTTCGCTAAAATCCAGAGCGGCCCCACGTCCGTTCCGCTAGAAACAGCTTTTCAGACGTTGCATGTGGTTAGTTTTTATAAAAGGAACCCAAAAATACATGAGTTAAATAAAGGAAATTCATTCCTGTAATAGTCATGGTCGGGAGCAGAAGAAAGGATAAATGCAAAACAATAAATTTTAAATACTTCGTTTAAAATAGGTAATTCATAACATATAATTTTTTCACTGCTCATAATGACCCTTTGATTCAAACCAGTGGGAGCCTGATCTGCTTAGGCAGATTAAAGCTCACCTGCCTGGGTTTCTCACCGACAGGAGTGTTCCACGGGTGACATAAGGCAAATATTGCTGCTTAAGAGATGAAGATTGTTTAGCAATTCAATGTAAGCTTTAATAACATAAACGTAGCACGTTTTCAATGACCTGATTCAGTGGAAAAAGTTCTCCCTCTGTGCTCAATGGCAGCTTTTCTTATCATGATTTTAATCTTATTTAAGCATCTTTTTTGCAGTTTACTTTTCGTCGTAATAAATTAAGATTAACATCTATTCTAATGACTGAATGGAGTTTGCTTGGACTTACCTCATAGTAACAAATCTCTAAGACAAACAAGCATCACAGCAAACTTACGTACACAGAGCGATAGATAGAATTGAGGCCAAAAGAAAATTTCCACCGAGACCGGTGTTCTTACCACGTGCATTCTTCCTCTGACAAATCCAATCCATCGGGCCCTGTTCCCTTTGCCGTCACACCAAACAGGAATCCTGTCTTGCCTCATCTGGCGAGACAGATGAGATTGGGCCTCATCTAGGAAAATCAAAAACGGCACAAAGATGTTATAAAAGCCCCAAACCGGTAAGAGGCAAAGCTGACAAAGTAGCCAAACTGCCAGAGTCTCGAAATCGCTTGCTACAGCCTGGCAGCCCGGAATCAGGGGAGTACTTTGGACCATACTACTACCCTTTCTCTTGGCAACAAACAGAGAACACAATCTGACACTGGTAAATATGTCAAGCAGAATGTATCAACCAACCCAAAACCACATCCTTTGGCATTAAAATAGTACAGTTCTTGGCAAATATATGGCAGCATCAGTTATCTGTCCCATCACTAAATGACACGTAGGGTACAACAAATGTTTTGATGAAGTATCCATTCTATTTCTGGAATAAAAGAACATCTCTTATAATGAAAAAATGATTTTCTTATTATAGAAATATTTTGAAATCGAGAATCACATTATTACTTATCCCAGAGAAAGCTAACAATTCTATACAGAATTAAGCACTGCAGAATTCATGTTTCTTCCATATGCTGCTTACCCTCCAAATGGTATTTCCAGTTGTCAGCATTCCTCTTCTGGATCTTCCAAGCAGAGACGACTTATTATGCTTGATTTTCTTGTGAAAATGTGGGGTTTAACACACGATTCGGATCCATTTTCACAGGCAGAAATGTTACACGCTGTGCTGCTTTGGCCATTTTTCAGGATTCTTATGAACATTAACTACTCTTTAAATTAGAAATCTTTTAGTACAATTAAATTACCTGCGAAGGTTGCTGCTCACATTCGTGAAAGGCTACCGGTCAAACCTCTTGACCACATCCCTGCATTGCAAAGTTCATTTTGTTTTTAAACTGGAGAAAAAGAGAGCATTTCTTTATGTAGTTTGCCAGTTACTTGACTTTGTATTATGTTCAGTGATCACAGACAAGAGAAATCATTACCATCTAATCACTCACTTCGCAGTACCAAACTAGGAAAGTTCGCTTGCTCTTTTTTGACAATAGCGTCACTTAAACCAGAAATTGTTCCACTCACAGATATCATATACAAGTGACACTTGCTCATGCATAATTATCCTAGATGGTATGTGGTGGAACATGTTTCCCAACTCAGGGTATTCAAGTTTTATTCCCTGTTTTCTTTTACTTCTTTTAACAAATTGGATCAATGAACATCAACGGTAACATTGGGGTTTCTACTTTAACAAAATAACCATTTTTTCATAGTAGCAAGGTACGGGAATTTCTTAATTAATTCTGCCAATGTATTAACTTGCAAGCTGCAAGACCAAAACTCCGAAGCAGAAAGGAGTTTCCAGGCTCTGGGAGATCAGCCGGGTCACAACTTAGCCTTCAACCTGCCCTTAAAATTAGTCCAAAGAGTGAAAGGCAAGCTTCTTTTATTCTAGAACAACTTACCCAGAGCTTACAGTAATGATCCAACCTGTTCTTCCAGGAGGATGGCTCAGCAGTTTCGTAGACTTTGTTTTCACCAGCAGGTGTTGCTTATGCTTCAAACTAAACATGGAGGAAGAAACAAAGATGTCAGGAGGCTAAAGCAAAGCTAGAAAGTCAAGCAGTTGCTTGGGTTTATTTTGTCCACTTTGCTGTATGTTCAAATGTCTCTAATTTATGCAAAGAATATTTACTTGAGCAATACAACTGGCTTCAGCACTCAATTCAGGCCAGGCTCGGCCAGCTCTGGGTATGGAGAGTTTGGTCCTTCTTATACCAGTAGCAGAACTGGAGTTCAGCCAAGTTTTATCAGCCAGTTTTTGTCTTTTATTCAAAAAGAAGCCATGTTTGACATTTCCTGTCGAAGATAACTCATTTCTAGGTAAAACATATTTTTCCACATATTTGAGTTAGACATTATGTGTATTCATCAGCTCAAATTCCAGCTTTTGCAGTATAAGTAATGATTGCCTAATGTCTAATTTAATCAAGTGTAATTTTTACTGTTTTCTAAATTTTCCTCTCCAGTTGCCTACAATATCTAGTAATGGAAGGAACGGAGTGGGGGAGAATGATAATAGACCTAAATTATGAATATAATACAAGCAAACGGTCTTTACCTATTCTGCATGTCAAAAAACTACAAAGAAAATAATTTTGTTTCCCCTCTCTCCTTGAGTTGCTCTTAAATAAATCCTACTCGAGTTAGTAATTTCATTGACAATGACTAAAACGCAAAGAATTTTAGAAGTTCTTTGTCCATGATTTATGTAGTTTGTTACTGCACGTTCTTTCAATATAGTGCAGACGAACAGCCTAATTCCAAATACGTTTCTAGTGTTCTCATTGTCTATTTTTTATGAGGTTGCTTTAATTTCTCAAGTGTTTTTAAATTCAACCAGTAATGACATTTTTTTTCAAGTGTATACATAAGAACCCGTAATGATTTTGGTATTAAAACAAAAACCTCTATTTCCACAAATTGAAGACTTAAGAGGAAGGAAAAAAAAAAAAAAAACCACCGACTTCACTGGCATAAAGATATTAACAGCATCTAATTTTAACATAAAAAATAATAAAAAATTTTCACATATTAAATCCATACTAAATAGTTCTTCTTTTTTTTAAACATTGACACAGATTGCCTGTAAACTAGCATTTTAATTTTGTGAAGATACAGGACTGGCCACACTAGTAAGTTTGTTTATTCCTAGTAAAGATAAAAAATTACCTGAGTTTTAAAACAAGATAATGATTTTCTGAAGGGTTAGGTGCTTCTATGTAAGAGGGAAAGAAATACATAAGTAAAAGATCTGTTTGTAGAGAAGTCGTTCATGAAGCCCATAGTTTAAGTCCTGCTAGGGATTAGACCGTGGTCTTTGAATTAGTCATCCTTGCTCACCATCATTATCAATAAATACTGCAAGATAGATCCATGTAGTCTGTTTACAACCATCCCTAAGTATAGAAATAGCTATAGAAATGAAGTATATTTTTAATCAAAATTAGTAACATGGATTATTTTATAGTGCCCAAAAGCAAGCCAAACACATTCCGTAGGACTCCAAACCTTCCCAAGCGATGCTAGCTGAGATTCTGACAGTGCTACCATTCACCAGGACCTAAGCATTGTCCTGTGACAATCGGTGGCAGCAGGGACGGTCTGCTGGGACTTCACAGAGTTTCTGTTTCTTTTCCTTTTCCAGGATGAAGAAAAGACCAAACGTAGGCTGGTGCCAGACGTGACGTTAGACCCCACAGCAGTTATACTGCGGGGATACTGCAAATGCCTTTCACAAATAAATAGCTTCACTTGACTAAATCTGTCGATGTCACTGGGACTATTTACATGACCGAGTTTCTCACAAGGCACAACTGTTTCAGGGTCAGGATTGTGCGGGGCTTCAGAAAAGCACGCACGTGGCAGAGGTCAGTGTTTCGACATATCTCTTGAGAGTTAGATACATGAAAATTCCCTGAAAATTATTTTATTTCCTCATATGAATAGTGTACTAACAGTAGCTGTTAAGGAGCAGTCTGAGGAAAGATGAATGGCCTGGAAAGCTAATTTTGGCAATTTTTTTCCACCTACGAGATAAAGTTGAAAGAAATCTGCAAACTGTTGTAGAGGACTCAGATTAACTGAAGGTCATATCATCAGGAAAGTGAAAAGAGAAAAAGTTCAAGTTAATAGGTGAGTCATAATGACAAGAATGAGACATTTAAGCTTACTCTGGTGAAGCAGACATAAAGCTATACATGGAGTTAAAAGAAAGTGCTCCTATATTTTTATCAAAAACAGACAAATTATCTTAGTAGCTCCTTGTTCTCTGGGTTGTAAAAGACAGGAGAGAGGCAGGACAGAAAACTGTGGTGGGCAAGAGGAGCCTAGAAAAGGCCTTTTACTATCTAGAAAGAGAAAAGGTCATCTTTTACTGTTACGGATGAAGTAGCAGCAGGAGTTGAGTGAGAGCGGTGAAGAGTGGTATGAACAGAGGAACAAGCAGTGAAAGAAAGGAAGGCACCAAAGGTGCCTGACTAGTTATAAAGCGTAATACTAGTAGCATGGTGCCTTTACTAGTGAAGCAAGTGTGAGGGAGTCAGGAAAAAAGGATGGCTAAATTTGGCTGTCTGGAGTTTAAATTGCCAGCAAGCAATTTGAGAAAAGACAAGGAAGGTCTCTAGAAATGTGGCTTTGGATGGAAGGATAAAAACCGCTC
Organism: Aramus guarauna; assembly: GCA_013400195.1. Lineage (NCBI taxonomy): Eukaryota > Metazoa > Chordata > Aves > Gruiformes > Aramidae > Aramus > Aramus guarauna. The sequence continues at coordinate 577,875 of VXBL01010273.1, forward strand.
AGGAGCAGAGAAGTAGATTGATTTCTTTCCTACATCATGGTGATATTTAGATGACATTTCAGGTATAACTGGTAGGGATGAAGCAAATAGCAAAATGCAAACCATTACTTTCAAGAAAATATAATGCTAAAAATAAAAGTGGTTAAAATAGTAATAGATAAGATTAAAAAATAAAGCTTCAGGCAGTCAAAACGCTATTGCTGTGGTAGCAAGTTTTCACTTTTTTTTACAAAAAGAGAATGCTCTATGTGTCACAGAGGCCTTTGAGAACTTAAGGTATAAGTTTCAGTATAGAGCAAACAGGCCAGCAAGATCTTGCAAAGGCAACTACCAAAGGAAGACAAATGAATGTGTTTATTTTTAGTTGGAGGTAAGGAACAGTTTTGTGCATCAGCACGCCCTGTTGGTTTCTGTGAGACACGACTGTAAATGCTCATTTAAATATTCTGTAGAACCAAAGCAAATGAGCTATTTTGAAAAACAGAAAGCAGCAAATGACAGCTGAAACTATTCAGGAATAAAAGGGGAACATGATTTAGGCAGAGCAAAATGGCACATACTTTTTAATTGTAAATTATTTTTGCACTCAGAAGAGGAAAGAATTGTGATGTTGGCTAGATACCTTGCATTATGAATAAACATACCTGAGTTTCCAAAGGATTTAATAATCTAACATGCAGCTCCTACTAGCCCTCTAGGCAGAGGATGGGCCTGTTGGGTCACGGTTTCATACCATCAAAGAGATAGATTTCATCTTTCAGATGTTGTTGTGCTCGCTTGGTAAGAATTCATCTTATTAAAAGGTGTTAAATAAGATACAGGATAAAAATACTACAAGAGAAAAAAATGAAAAGATTTAAGGCTAAAAGGCAAAGTAAATATGGAAATAACATTTGGCAAACACATTCTGAGAACAAAACTCCAAGTTTGTTTATTTATTGGAATAGATTTTAGGGTAACTCTGGATGGGTGATGTAGCTTGACGTGCTCTGACCTTGGAAGCAGCCAGTCAGGCAACACCCCATGCTGCACATGTGGAATGTGCAGTTTTTGGCATGAGAGCTCGAATACTAAAATTGGCCCATAAATCTGAGTACAGTTTTCAGTGTTTAAGAATCTTATTTTATCTGGATTAAAGTCCTCTTCTCCTTTGGCATTAGAAGGTGTTTATGGCTGTAAAAACAAGAATTGCAAAATATTGCCCTGAAATATATATGGACTTCTCCTGCCAAGCTTACAAGGTTTACTTTGCAGCTTAAAATTAAAACAGAAAAAAAAATCTGTCAGGGACAATATGGCCTTTCTAGACAAAGGGTAGTAAAAGTATAGGCAAATGGCAAATTAAGTATAGAACTCCAATTCTTTTTGTTATTCTAAAAATCATTTTGCTTTACTGTGGTGGGAAAAGATAAGATAAAGTTTTTGTTGTAAGCCTTAAGAAATCTTTGGGGTTTTTTAAGTCATGCCCAAGTTCTGTTACAAAAAAGATGAATAAAAACTATGGCTTACAGTGTGCGATCACTGACCACATTAGAGCCTGGACTAATGCAGCTCACTGTCTTCTGTTATCTTCCAACTCTTGCCCCTTCAAATATTCATTCTTTCTTTTATAGAGTTATTGTTCCTCTTGTTGCAAACTGTGCAATTCCCAAGCTGTAGTTTGGAGTTCACAATCCTTCTGCAAAGTGAAGCACTATGAAGAAACTAAAAAAAAATCCCAAAACCAACCACACAATAGATTTGAATTTAAAATGTTACGTTACCAAACATGTTAGAAAAAGGAGTTGATAACTTTCAATTACAGGTTATTTTGCTTTTATACTGATGACATGGAATTATACTGGGGACCTGATTCTGCAGTTATAAGTGAATAAAAGCTCTGTGAGAGTTGACTTTAACACATCCTTATAATTGCTTGGCTCTTTTGATTGAACTTTGGTGTAAACGCCTTCACACACTGTTGGAAGAAAGAAAAACAGGATCCTTTAGAAGACAGAAGAACAGAGTACCCATGCTATCAAAGCCTTGGCTAGAGCATTTCTATGTGGATATACAGAAACAGTTAACCACAATCTGAAAAGGTATGATAGACTCTTTTTAGATGACAGCTCTAGAATTTCAGGCTTTTAGCAACCAGCGTGCAGATTCTTTATAAGGATAATTTTTAATATTTCATTGCACATCCATCGTTCACATATAAGTCCTCATAAGCACTATTAATTTTGAGTTGCCAATTTTTCCTCTTCTCTTTCCTGTAGATATATTTTTCTTACAATTAAAAGTATATCCTATTGTAACACTCCCACATTTTGTACTTCTAGATTTCTGAGGTTAAAAAGTTATGTTGCAAACTGATACAAGAACAAAACATTAAACAAGTTTTGGAAGCAAAGAGGGGTGTGCAACTGTTCCTGCTGTATCCTGAACAAAAGAAGCAGTCACTGAGCAGTTATGATATGAACAGAAACCAGTCTGAAGTAGGTGCCGCTGTCATGGACTTCATTTAAAGAGAGATTAAGGTTCAGACTCATATCTCTGAAAATAACTCATCTTAAAAACTAAACAAGCTAGTCACAGGTGTACTGACAAAAACACAAAGGCTATGTCCCTCCATTTCACTCTGAGCAGGCAAACACACTTCAATATTTGTCAACATTTCTGTATTATTCACAGTTTATGCCAGTTCCCCTTCTGTCTTCGCTTCCTCCCATCCCATTCCAAACTGGGAGTCTGAACGACTAGTGAGGACCCACTGGAGGCTCATCAGTTCTAATGAGATTGAATAAGAAATGTTCAGGTTTACATTCAGTTACCACTCTGACCTCATTAAGGCCCTTTTGTTCTGGAACCTTAGTATCAGGACTTCCCTTTGGCCACAAAGCTGTCAAGTTCACTTACAGCTTGGTCAGAAGAAATGTAAATCGAAGCAAATAGTAAGCTATAGCTAAATTCTGCCTTTAAAACATATACAAACTGTATTTTTATAGAAAACAAAACATATGAAAAGTGAAGCTTGCTCTGTGAAAGATCCGACCATTAAAATAATTTACTGCATATCTTTGATGTTCATTTTCTTCAGTTGTAAGCATTCAGTGATCCATCAACTGCAGATAAATGTTGTGCTGAAAGCCTTTGCTGAAATTATGAGAAGGAATAAAAGAATTAGAGACATAAGACTTCCATAGATGCCCTGTGTTGACATCCCTGTTTTCAAGCTCTCTTAAATGAAACAACTCATTCCTCTGAGATTTTAAGGTTTCAAAAGCCCTAATTTAAAAAGGAATTACAGACCAAATCCTATTTTACTACCACTCCTACTACAAAAAATTTAAAATATTAGCCTTACAAGAAATTATAGTCATATATAATAAAATGTTTCAACTGCTTTTAATTTAATCAACTGCTTTCTTGATTACACAAGAAACTAGCCATGGCTTGAAATGTTTGTTTAAAGGAAACCTATCTTTCAGACTGCCAGGCAAGCTTAGAGCTATCTGTTCGTCCTTCTGTTTTGCTGCAGTCCAGTGAGTATTGCTTTTTTGGATTTTTCTGACACTCATTTCAGGAAGAAACTGAAATGGTTGTCTTTGCTTGACAAATAAGTAAATGAACTATACAGAGATACGTATTGTTTTCCTACGTGGAGACTGAAGCCTCTCAGCCTCATTTAAGGACATACAACATAACTAACAGCCAGCTATCAACTCAGTTTGTATTTTTTTCTGAAATCCTTTGATTGACATTTTATGCAGAAGACAATTAAAAATTTTAATGGATGTGCAAAGCCAGATGGGAAGAACAATAGGAGTGTGTTTTCTGGTCGAAACCAGTGGCTGTCTGTGCCTTCTCATGGTTTACCTTCCACTGCCCACTTTGACGGAGAGGCAGTAGTTCATGTTAGCGACTGTATTTTCTGCTCGTGTTCTAGTCTCATCAGGGATGACCTTCAGCTTTCTGGCACATGGACCTAACTTGGGCAAAGATCAGCTCTGCTGATTTAAACAAACCCTTCTACTCATATTAGGAAACAAGTGGTGTTTGTACTTGCTGACTATTTCACATTTGTTGAGGCTTTATGGATACAAACTGATTCTGAAATGTGGGGGTTTTTAGTCAGAAGTACAATGAGTGTTGCTAACAGAGATTTTTTTAAATGACTGACAAAGCTACGAGTCACGGCACACTGCAGTGTCTAAATTCTGTTCTAGAACTCCAAGCCAATACAGTATTTGACAAAACACAGTTGGTGTTCCAAATTCGTATTTGGAAGAAATATTTTTGTGTGAAATCTAAACTAAAATGATAGCTCTATAGTTTGAGTACAATAAGCAACTTAGGTGTAATAATGCTACTGATTTTCTAGTTTGGTCTCTGAATGTTAGCCCAGTAGATGGACTGTACAAATGCATGTAAATAACTATTTTGTTGTTGTTTACCATTGTAAATACACTAAATCTTTACTAAGAGTCAATAGGATGTGGACCACTGGGTTGCAGGCTGAGTACATTCCCGGTCTACAGTTTGGCACTGTAATTCTTTGCAGCCGAAGAGTTAGGCACACTACTCACATATAGTCATGATACCTGCCAAAAGGGGAGCCTCTCCTTCCTATTTCTCAGTGTGCAATATTATGATCACTTATCAGAATATTAAAGACTTGGAAGATATCAAATCTGAAGAAAGGAATTGGGAGCATGAGAGCTGGATAACATTTCTAGCATTATCCTCAGTTCACTTTGTGGCTTTAGGCAAGGCAATTGGCTTCTGGATGACTGTCTATAATATAGGTCAAATATTTGAGGTAATACTCACAGATTTTAAGTGAAGGATTACATTATTATCATAAAAAGTTACTCTGGAATCTATTTTTGAAGTTATGATACCATTTATGAGCCAAAATCCAATTTGTAACTTTGGAGCAGGAGCCAATTGCCATCAATTTTCAGAGACTATGTCTATAGGGTCACACTTGCTTCAGTCACAAGCTGATACTTGAGGTCAAATTCTCTAATCATGCATGCTGCCTCTATGCTGGTGTGTGCTTTGGCTCTAGCCTGGGGTTACCCAGGTATCTATCTTCCTACCAAGGACATTCTAGCAAAGGGTGGGAATCAATATCCAAATTCTGCCTCTCGGGCAACAGGGATACAATTGACTGGAGGTGCTGGCCTGTGAGCACTCAAACATGCGTTCAGGAGGTATCAAAGTCAATAGAGTTTCTTTAAATCCAATTTTCAAATATAATATGACCTGTGGTGCTTTAACCTGTACACAAACTTTACATCTCAACAGCTGGAAAATCACCTTGGCGTTACGTGTTTCTATCAACTGCAAAAATTTGAAGATCCATTCTGATGTTCCACCTCACTTAAAGAGAACATACTTTTAATACAGTAGGTGTAGTATCACTGCAGAGCTTTCATGTTCTATTTAAACAAAGCACATGTGTGTATCAAACCTAGCATTTGTTCAACAACATTCCTCCAGATCAATTTCTGTGAGCCATGGTCAGTTAGCTGGGCAGTGCAGAAATAACTCCTGAGGTGTGCTATCTGGACCGTTCCTGTCTCTTGTAATTACTTCTACTCAGAGATGTCTGCCAAATTCTTCCCAGTGGACATATGGTCTCAGCAGGTAGGAACAGGCCAAAAGAGCTTTTCTTGCACTGACGTCAGTGGGGGAAGTATGACTGAATTCAGCTCCTATGAAAATTAAATATTACCTGAGTACTGCCTTTTTTTTTTTTTTTTTTCCAAGAGAAAAGTAGCTTGGCCTAGTTATTTCTACGGCTTCTTGAGAAATCTTCTTACTTTTTCTTCCAAACAGAAAGTGTCTTTACAGTTAATTAGAAGATAATACCAGTCAGCTTCTGCTAATTATTTGTATTTTTGCTTAACGCTTATAAATCTACTTGTTCAGGTATTATTACAAGCTAATATTTGTCTTGTAAGATGCATTAGTCATTACAATTAGCAAGTAGAAATAGATTAGTCATGCGCAAACAATCTCATAAATGAAGTATTTATACCCCCTTTGGGGATGGAAAGGAAGGTAATTTGAGCCCTTTATGATTATCAAGGGAAACCTGACTTGTCTCTTCTATTCACATCATTGTTTCAGGATTTCTTTTTTGGGCAAACTAACTGGCTGTGGGCTGCCTTTAAAGTCCAGTAGCACCCCTAGAAGCTGTGTTAGTGATTTAATAAAAACCATCAGGCATTACCTTTTCCTAAGACTGCTAGTCTGCATTGCTCAGGTGTCACTTTTTTGGTCAAAAATCTTTTCAGTGAATATATCTGCTTTTCCTGTGGCTGGAAGATACCTTCCTGTCACATGCATTAATTTAGATGTTTTGTCTGAGTAGCGAACAAGAACGTTTATCCACAGACTTAGGGCTTCTATGACCCTTCACTGAGACAGGAAGACCGAAGATTACAAAATTGGATCGAAGACTGGGATGTCACCATAATCTGTGTGAATGTGTCACCAATGGCATGCAGCAGATCAAACAGCTCCCTGCAAGACTATACTCAAAGCAAATCCAAGCTGTGATCACGTACTTCCAGATGTAACTTCCAAGAAAAAGGTTATGCAATTAGCTGATCAAAAATGTTGGTCCCCAAGTTTGCTTAGAGGAATTGCAAAAGGAAAGAGTCTACAGAAATCCATGATGAGGCAGCCCATTGCTTTTTATTCCATTTTTCAGTGGCTTTTCTTTATGTCACTTCTACATAAAATTTCTTCCTGTTCCATTCCAATTTGGTGAGCTACTCAAAAACCCTCACTCCTTGTGTGTGTGTGTGTATAAAATCTCCTAAAAAGTGACTTTTCAACTAATTAGACTAAGCCAATACGTAAGGCCATTTTAAAATTAAAACCCCAAGTCATTTCACATAAGCAAATTTAACAACTGCATTAGTGTAACACTTTCCTCACTGCTTACTCACATGGAGCACAGGTAAGCACGCTGTTACTGACTGCAACACGCCACTCCATTCCCACCCATGCTTTTTTTCTCTTTGCTCTCCTTCATTTGCTCTAATATTTGCAATGAAAAACCAAACAACTCACGGTTCTTCCTCAAGGAAACATTTTCTCGAACTAAAGAAGTTGTCAAGCTTTCTGAAGGAAGCTGGGAAAAAAAGGAATATTTGTTGCTGTGTTTAGCGCGATTACAGAAATGGGTCACATATTGTTTCTGAAAGAAATGGATCACCAGCATACAGCCCCTCACAACTCATCCTGGTCTCCCTCCCTCCACCCCCGTACACAGTGCTTGAAGCATTCCAATATCCTTGCCAAATTCCCTCACAAATACTTTAATTCTTTACGTGCATGTCTCATTCCATCTGTTCCACATGCTCTTTATGCCATTTACATTCATTGGCAGAGTCTGTGAGATGACACCACACATTATAAATTTGCCGTGTTTTAAAGCAGCTTAGGTATCGCATCAGGGAAATGTGGAGTAGCTCGAGGTCTGTGGTTTTCTCCTAGAGACCTGGGTTAATTCAGCTACAGGGCAAACTGCATGTGAGTGTCACCAGCAGGTTTTCAGATCAGTAAAGGCTGTAGCTGTGAAATGCGACATTACGCCTTCAGGTTCAGGAGGGAAAAAAAAAGGCTATCCTCTGCAGGATTTATGAAGTGACTGCATGTGTAAGAGACTTTATGCCCAAATAGACAACATAAAAAAGTAAATGTGATGTAAAGGAGGAATAAAGCAAAGTAGCGCTCAATGGGAAAGGTGGTGGTCAGGCACGTGCATTGGCATCACTTGTAAAGCAAATGCTGTCTGTCTGGCCCTTCACCGCAGCAGCACGCCACAAAAATGGGCCCACAACCTGAGAGTCTTCAGACTTTGTCTTTGGGAAACATGCAGTTGGTTTCGGGGTTTTGCAGTATGGTCATCTCAGCCCACAACCAGCTGTAAGCCTGTCTCTGAAAACACAGAGGGGCCATTGCAAATGTTTGTTGGACACAGATGTAAGAGTAGTTTCCAGGATAAGAATAGGGAGGGAAAGAAAAAAAAAACAAAAAAAACCCTCTTCAGGTTTCAATAAAGGGACATTTGTACAACCAAAACACAGATCAGCTGTGTGTTTGGCCACATGCCTTAAACTCCTTGAACAAATTATATGAAAGCCTCAAGCCATAAATTTCAATTATGTTCTAAGTGCTGGACACCAAACCTTTTCTTTCACCTCCACAAGAATACCTCAGATTAAAGAAACATGCACTTAAAGAACACATATGAGTCCAACAGAGAGTCAGCTAAAAAGCATCACAAAATCAGAGGCTCGGGCAAGGCCTGTGCCGTGGAAGACACCCATGTGGCACCTGCAGTACCCCTGCGAGACGGAGTATCAGTGTATGCCTCATATACAGGGAGGAAGGTATCCTGGCAGTTACAGTGGCAAGACAGAGTGCTGGAGAATCAATGTTAGAAGTATCCGTTTCTCAGACCATTGTGCAATATAGTTACTTTACTACTATTATGAAGATGATGTGAAAATACATACTATGTTTCATCAGAGGTCAGTCAACAGGTCTAACCTTCCTTCTTCCCAAAATGAGACACCACAGCTTGCTTACCTGGCAAGGTAGATTTCTCAATCTTTACCTCCCCATTTTTTCACATTCCTTTCCTCATCTAATTTTTCCTGTTTAGCTTGTGCACTCTACTCAATACTCTGTTATCTTCTACCCCATCTCTCTCTTTCTTCCCTGTCTGTCATTACTGCATTGTCTTTAATGTCTTCCCGCTCCCCTTCGTTGCCAAGCTGTACTTTTCAACTGCTGTGAAAACGTTTGATTCATACAGTTCATTGTTCCTCCCGCAAAGGAATCATCATCTAAAATAACCTGCATATGCTTGAGAAAAAGCAGTAAAGGAAAGGCTGCCATTCCCTGCTCGCTTTCACGGTGTGAAGCCTTGTAGGTTACTGCATAGCAAATGAGAAATAAGAAAGATAAACAACTGCCACTATCTTGAATGGGAAGGAACTTGAGATAGTCTCAGTAGCATGGCATTGGATTTTTGATCCAGACTTTTTCACGCTGAGGAAAAATAAGAGCTAGATTCACCATTATCCAAATATTCTATCCTTTATACATGTGCCAAGTCAACCTAGAATAATATGTCTTTGATTCCTGACCACTTCATACCTTCCTGTTAAAAAGCAGAGAAGGATCAAGAGCTTGTGGCGATGGCATGAATTCAACATCGTATTTAGTTGGTTTGGTCTAAACCTGAGAGCTACCAGAGGTGCTAATCTGACAGGAAAAGAATGGAGGGACAGAGTTACAATGGACTTAGGCTAATGCATCATCCCGTCCAAGGGAAGGCACTGTACTCCCAGAATGGCGTGCGGCACATATATTCACAAAGAAAGTTTGGTTCCTCAGCAAGATAGCCACAGAAGACAACGCTCTGCTCCCAGCCCAGCCAGTGGAAAACACTGAAATGAGGCATATGTATGAAGTCTCTCCTTCAGCAAGGCTGTATGCCTCTTGGTTCTCAGATACAAAATGCTGACCTTCGTGGCCACCTTTGCTCACCTCCGACAGAACCGGATCCCCAGCCAAGAACGTTCTCCTCAAGTTCAGGTACCTAAGGTCATCCTTATAGAAAATGTTCTCTCAAGATGCTGGGGTAATGTCCCCTTTTAATACAGTAACAAGGAAGTGGGAGACATCTGCCTAAAGAGGTTCAAACCCAAATCTCTCATGAAAATGACCTAACTACTAAATTACAGGGTGCTCTAGGTGGAGTATCCTCCACCCATCCTTTGATGATAGTCCAGCGTGCAGCAGAGTGAAAGATACATTGGGCAAAAGAGAAGGAGAATTATTAAAGCCTAATGATTAAGGCATAGACTTATTTTGCCTTGTTTTACCACTTACTGGTTTACCTAATGACATCACGTAAGGCCTTTTGCAAAAGCACTCTCTTTGATCCATGGAACCACTAAAACTTCAGTGAATTTCCTCATCTCATGAATTTCATTTACGTACAAGTTAATTTCCCTTCTAATGTTGCTATTTCACCTTTTAGATTTTCTTCTCTTTTTTAGGTGCTTATTGTTTTTGCTAATGACTGCATTATCTTTACATTTGAACATTTCATCCTTAGCATGTGCCGCTTGCATAATGGCGGAGAGAAAGAAATCACGTCATCAATTCATTTAGCGTACCCTCCTAGGGAAGAAAACCAGGAGGATGGGATACAATAAATGATCAAACTCAGTAAAACCATTCAGGTAAGTATGTCCTACTAACTCCATTTCATCAAATTTAAGCTATTCTCCATCACAAGAGATTCACTCATTTCACATTTTGCCTCCTTTCCAGGCAGATTTGAAATTTTCACTTCTTCACATCATAAAGTATCACAGAACCACGTGTCATGCATGGCATATTTAATTTATGGTTTCTTATACTATTTTTGTGACCTTATATTTGGGAGTCAGTACAACTTGCGTATGACAATTACGAGAAATATTTCCTATACTCCTGCCAAACACATATAGAAACAGAGAAAGATAGGTGAGAAAAGTTCCTAATACAAACATGCCCACAAAATCAGTCAATAGACAAACTGCCATGTTTTGTGCACTGTCGTTATTGTAAATGTGATGATATGGAAATGAAGTGTGTGCTTTTGTTCAAATGTTCAAAGCTTTTTTTAAAGAAGAAAAAAAATCTTCATTTAAAAAGTTGTGTGTCCTTCTCAAAATGATTTTATGAAAAAATAAGTATGGAATAAAATCACTACCCAAATAGCTTATAGGTTTATTGCGGGTTTTCTTTTACAAGTCAGATACCATAAGCAAGGACACTGGAAACAGCAAGAGCAGTTATCTTCATCAGGTTAGGGTAGAGTTCAGCATCTCCTGTCTATTAGGTATAAAAAGGTTTTCTAAATGGAGGGAAAACTGGTCATGTGCACAGGACGTAGAGAAGAAACCAGAGTAGTCAGTTAAGACAGGAAGAGAAGTTACAGCGTGGGGAAAACACAGTATGTATTCACATTAAGCACCAGTCACACAGTGAATTGAATAAAATAATTCTGAGTAGTAATCCCCGTGGGACTTGGGCCAAAAGGGTGAAAGGAAGGGAACACATTTCAGTTGTGATTCAAGAAGTCCTGGAATCCTTCCTGACCTGCTGGGTCGGAATTTCTGACTCGACACCCTGCTTTGACTCAGAATAGGAAACTGTATCCTAACTGCAGGTTTCTTTTTTTAGAGTAAACTTTATTGCCAACTTCCTTTGGAGCACAAGTTTATTCCTCATAGTCTTGAAGCAATACACCAATCACAAGACACAAGTGCGAGAAAACGTGATCTCTGTTCCCCAAACATAGTACAGTCTTTATCCAAAAAGCAAACAAGAGGACCAAAGTTTGTCCTTATTACCCATCTCAGTAAATGCAGTATGCACTGATGGGCTTTAAAAGCAGCTGGCTAATCTTTCTCCTCTTCCTTCTTCCCCTTTAAACTTGGCCAACATGAAAGGATAGTGATATGGTCCAAGAAATGCTTGCCAGGATTAGAGGCTAAATTGGAGATTTCTTGTGTAATGCAGTAACAGGCAGGGGAAGGGAAAACATGTGCTAGCAGACACACTGATCACCAGGATTTTCACTACAGTTGTTACACAGGGGTAGGCTGTCCTGCGGTATCTGACAAGTCAACTCCAAACTGGTTTGGGGGCACTGGAACCAATAACTTTGCAAACCACATAATACATGGTCTGAGATGTGTTCTACCTTCGGTGTTGATTACACCTTAAAAAGGGAAAGGTTTAAAATATTTGTGTTCCCTTTTGTATTATTTTGTAATTGACAAGGATAGTTTGATACTTTCAGCATTTCCACTGCATGGAAAAGATTGATAATGCATTTTAAAAAATACGTATAAATCATGTGAGCAAAGCAATACTTCTCAGAACCTTAAGGTTGAGACAGCACCTCTTCTTTTAAAAAAAATCCACATACTTTAATCGTTGACCATGTGATCCCATTGTATCTTATACACAATTTTGTGAGTGAATGATTAATGCCAGAACAAGTGATATTAATTAATCTTTCAACTTCCTTCTTACTGAGGCTTCTCTTCAAGTTTAAGAAGAAAGCAAGTTTAGCAGGCAGGTTCCAGCTCTTGGTGTCCAGTTTGGGTTTGAATGCAATGCAGGTATTAAATGACTTGCCCAAGGTTATGAAAAACGTTACAGAGAAACGACCAAACACAGAAACCATAGAACCAAGTCAAGCACTTAAACTGAAAGGCCTTTTGTCCCATCCAAGAAATTTCAAAATAACACCCCTATAAAGATGAAAACTCCAGACAAAGGTGCATGTGATACTGTATTTTAATTTTTCTGTTCTATAAAGGAAATTAATTTTAAGTAGTCAGCCAGAAATTTAAGTAGCAAGCCAGTAACAAGACACAGAGAAAGTCTTCCTGTTCTTCCTATAGAACAAAAATTCTATGGGTTTTTGTTATAATATATGTTTTGCAAAAATATTTTTATTCTCCTCAATCCCATCCAGTGTAATTAGTGCGTGAAACTGCCTTTGTTGTACCTGGGTGAAAGAATCCTCTATTGCACCATTTAAACCCAGGTAAAATGTATCCATTTTGCTTTTATTCTTTATATTTTATTGTTAAGATCACTGTATCTAGTGATTGGATCTGCAAGGACAATAAGCTCATGGGCATGGCCTCAGTGAAATCAATGGAGAGTAAAGTGTACAAGACTGACAGGAGGGTGAGATCTTGTCATTGGAAAAATGCAAGCAACTGCACTCAGCAACAATTTGTAGCACCAGTTCACTACATGGATTTAGCCCTTTCTTCTGTCTGCAACGCATGAAGAGTCGAAGCATTGTGGATTTGTTTCATGAGCTCCCCCGAACCCACTTCAGTCTTTGCAACAGGAGAAATAACATTTCAAAACTACTAAAACACCATTTTCAAAAACAACTAATATGTCCAAGCCCCGCTCATTTTCAGCAGGACTGCTAAGTGCTCAGGTCTCATTTGAACAAAAAGTATTTTTATGAATTTCACCCTGTATCTTTAATTATTTGCCACATCTGGCATGGAAATCTGAACTAGATGACTGTCTTTTCTCCCCTCTTTTTCTCAAATATAGTGTTTTAGGGAGGAGAAGAAAATAGATTTGAACACAGCTGAATATGTATTTCTGGAAATTTTTACCAAAATACATTTTCACTATGATTTTTTTATTTGCTTTTTCACACTTTCTTAGCCATGGACACACATACATAAACGTATTTGTATGACTCTTTACAGACAAAAAAAACCAACAGAAAAATTCAAAATACATCTAGGTGTGTTTTGGGGGGTTATTTCAATTAATATTCACTGCTGCTATTTCATTAGATTTATTCATTCTAATTAGCAGTGATTTAAAGAGAAAATCCTGCTTGCGTTGCCTCAAGGCACACAGAAACAGCAATTGGCACTGGCTTTAACACATTCTTCCTACACAGGGGAAGGAACCTTCCCCTGTACAAATACCAAAAGAATTCATATCCACTTCATCTTGAGGGTCTCCTCCCCGTAGAATTTTTGCACGTTATCTTAAGCAGCTGACAGAAGGGACGAGTTGGAGGGACAGTGGTAGTTAGATTCACCAGCCAACCACTCCAGCGTAGCTGCTAACGGAAGGAGACACAGATATCTTTAAGGCAGCACTGTAGGAAAATTAATTCTTCCTGCATGCTGGTGACAGCCCTGTACGTAACCTAGGCTGCAATGATGTGGTTTTAATGGCAAATTTTAGTAGATTTGCAGTTATCATCTCTTGTTCGATTCAGAGAAGAGAAACTAGTCACAGAACTGCTAACCCTCGCCAAAATATCCGCTTCTCCAACAGACCACAACCTGTGCGCAATTATTCCAAGAACATTTTTCTGATTGTGTAAGAACCATCTTAAAATGGTCTCTACTAGCACGACTTCAATCTTTGTCTAGATTTGGGTCCTGGGCATTCAAGGTAAATCAGGGCGATATCCTTCCCTCTGGCCTGTTCTGTGGTGTCTGAAATGAGTCCATGCATGGAGCTCCCATAGACATCTGTGGAAGTTTTATGCATGAAATGAATGCAGAAAGGCAGTTGAAATCTGCTCTGCGGCGAAGGCATCTGCATTGCAGATTGGAAAGGAAAATTTTGCCCTAAGTGCCAAATCTCATCTTTTAAGAGCAAAACTATTTTTGTTTTATACAACTGCAGAAAATGATCATTTGGGTAATACAGAACCAAGTAGTTTAAAAGTTTTTTTTTTTAAAAAGTAACCTTCCTGCCATTTTTGAAAGTATTTCAAAATACCTAATTTTTAAAATTTTTTAAAAAAAATTTTCTTCCCACACATTTGTAAGACTGACACTAACAGCACAGGGCATATATATATTTACCTGCTAATCTTCAAAACAACTGGGAAAACTTAAGCTAACGTCCAGGGATAACTATTCACTATTGATGGGGTGAATGACAGCACCATTCAGGAACAAATGATAATCAATAAAGTTAGCTGAGATTTTACTTCGATAGGAACAGTGTATATTCAAATCCATATAATAATATTTCATGGCAGTTTAGAACAGGAAGAAAAGAATGCCATGTAAAATTATATGTTGAAATTACAGGTAAGAATTTAAATGTGGGTAAGCACATTCTCCCTCACTCAAATTTTGGGATAAATTTCAGATTTAATACATTTGGTCAAGGCTATCACAGGGGCCAGGGGAAATTTCATTCCATCTTTACAGCAACCTCTGGTATTTGAAAAATAAGCAATGGGAAAATAAAAAGCTTCCTTGTTCTTTTATTCATACACTACACAATGCTTTTTCCTTCTGTCCACTCCACCACTCCCCTTAATGGTAAATCCAACATGCAATTTTCTGCCATTTCAAAGCCCAGTTTAAGTATAGGTTTAACAAACACTTACAAACAGTAGGTACATTTACTGATGCACCTGATGATCTGAAAAATAGGTACTTATGCTTACAAAGTAAGTATAGTGGAAGCTTTGTGTTATATTTCAGCTGGAAATGGGTTTCTTCAGGAGAAATATGTTTTGTAGCAATGGCTTAGAATGAAGAGTGTGGTGATGGAGCAGTAAAACAGACAGGTTTGGCAGTGTCAATGACTGCAGGACTCAAAAAGAACTTCCTTTGACAGATAAACTACTTTTTTAAATTGAATATAGTGAGTCCATACAAGAAGCTTTAGCTTCAACTGCAATGTCAAACAATCTTTGAGAAGAGTGATAAAGGACAGCCTGGGTTTGTGTACACAAGACAACGTTTCAAGCAGTCCTGGCTCTTTTTTCATCAGTTTGAATATGGTGATATCTTTAACCTGTATCAAGGGTAACTCATATCTGTCTCTGAATTGTAACTTATTCTGGGACCTGTTCAGCAAACCAGTGTATCCAACAAAGAACCAAACAAGACCACAGGCCCAGATAATTTTGCTTCATATTAGTGCTCAGCGATATTGCTTTTCACCATTGTTCTTTCCTCTCTCTGTTGCTATATATGTACTTTAAGTAGATATTCCTCACAACAACCCCTATATTAATCCAGACTGTCTCTGTTGGCTTGGATGAAGTAGACAATGACTTAATCTGAGATTTGATGTAAATGAAATTTGGTCCTGACATCAACAGCATTTTAGTGAAAAGACATGGTCTTAATTATTGCCTGTGAACAATCCATCAGTTCTCCTGAAAAAAGGTTTTTGAAAAGTGTTCAGTGTACAATTTCACAAGACGGGATCCTGTAAAGTTTTCTGTTTGAGATGGCTCTTCATCACTGTTACTGTGACTGTCCCTGTTACATATACCGTAAACTGCCAATTAATGAACAAATGAATAAGACCCACCTATCAACCAGGCACTGGCTGTACTTTTCTATCCAGAGAAACAATTACCTCACTATCTGCTTTAGAAAATGAAAACAAGAAAAAAATGAACTCTTCCTGACATACTTGTTTTGAACACTGCGTGCATTTCTTTCCTCCTGTATCAATACAGTTAGATCATGTTCTTTTTTCATCAGGTTACAGTACATTTCACTCTGTCAGCATGATATAATTTGCAACAGAGGTGATATATCTCCCCTGCTGAAATAAAGGATCTTCTCATACTACTTAACAAAGCTCTGATTCTAATCACATTCATCACTATTTGGTTCTGAAACTTGCTGGAATATTTACATTAAGTAAAACAAAGTGATCTGAATAGACAATCTGAAAGGGAAAAACAAGCTTTAAAGATTAAGTAACCAGCTCTTAACAAACTCCTCAGAAGAGAACCTGGTAGAACTTTAAAGTTGCCATTTAAACTCTTTACTCATAGTAATCTCTCTTTCAAAGATTTAGCAAGGAAAAAAGGTTTGAAAGAGACAAATCAAAATTTAATTATGGTAAAATGACTTAAGAAATACTTACATAGGATTCTGTATCACTCTCTCATTTAGTCCAGGAATGATAGACGCAATAAATGAATCATGATCGAGGCAATGAATAAGGAGGTGTGGGGGACTTTTCTTTCAGTTAATACCAATTAGGTTTTGAATGGGCTCACTGTATATCTTTCTTCCATAGCAATATTCATATTTGAGAACCAAGATAATTTGGGGAGTGTTTTTCAGTAAATGGTGGCCACAATTGCCAAAACTGATGCCTGTAATTGATATCTGTATTTTGTAAGAAAAGTGATTTGTGAATGAGAATGACCGAATTTATACTCATCACCTGTATGCATACTTGTGAATTAATTTATATGCAGCATTTTGAATGCTACAATAATACCTTTTCTGTACAATAGTTCTTAAGTTCTTTACAAGCACCAGTTATATTATGGTGTAGGGAGAATTGTCCTCATTTCACATGCACAGAAATTGAAGAGCAGAGCCACGCAAGGACTCTGTAGCAGTGACAAAAGTTATATTAACTAGTTATCTTCAGCTCAAAGAAGAGAGAATGAAGAGAGAGGGATGTAAATCCTGAGTGTTATAGATAAACTGGATGAAATATTATTATTTATTCTTTCTCACATTACATAGATTAAGGAACCACAGTGAAGAAATCTGATAAATTACTTTAAAAACAGACTAAACAAAGATTTTTCTTTATAATCAAAGCTGTGGAATTCATTGACGCAGGATGTTGTAGAGGCAATAGGATTTGAAAGGGCTTAAACTATTTCATGGAGGACTGATGCACTGATAGTTATTAAACATGATGGCTTGTATGCATCCCTCATGCAAGCATACACCGTGAACTACCAATTCACGGAGCCAGGAGGATATAGAAGTAGGACCTTATCCTGTGCACAGCCTAAAGACAGCACTGGTTTACCCAGCACGACAGCTACTGGTTATGTATTACTCAGGTGCCATACATACACAGAAACCAGGTGAGCAGCCCTGAGTTTTCAGGCAGAGTTTCTACTTTGACTAGGAGTAGTGTGATAATCGTGGATACAAATCCCTGTATCAAAACCTCAATAGGAGGTCTAGAGTCGGAATCAAGCCCACAGCATGGCTTTGCATTCTGTGTCCTGGCCCTGGGGCAGGAGCAGCCAAAAGACCACAGGAATAATTAATCTGAAATTCCAAGACAATTTAACCACTTTTAAAAAAATAATCATCTTTTTATTCACAGTTTCTAACACAAAATTAATCTTAAACTTGACCCACATCCAGTCAGTTTTCGCCTTTTCTCCCTCACCCTGTGTCTAAATTCTTTCAGTGGGAATGACCAAACCATCACAGAGCTGTCCAGAAACTTCGATATATTTCCAGTATGTTGAACTTACACAAACTGAATATAAAGACCTAGCAAGTTTTTTCTCCCCACACGCTGCTCTGAAGAACTTCATTCTTCAGAGAAGAAGGAAGACACCAGGTTCCAGGGAAGAAATGGTTCTGTAAACTGTATTTTTTCTCGAGCCCAGCTGATGGTTATGTCCCACTTAAGAGAAATCCTCCTTCCAGCAGCACCGCAGAGAGAATACATCATGTCCAGCACTCGGGCAGAAGAAACTCTCTGACTGCATTCCCCAGTTCACTCTGAACTTTCGACCCCATTGTATACTCTGATTACTGGAACCAGCAGGATTATTTCCGCGACCTACTTTCTAGTATGTTCTACTGCTGCAGAGTGATATGACCCAAGTGCTACTTGATGCTGTAGTTTTAATGTGGCAGGAACTGTTCAAGTGCCGCATTAAAACTTGCATGTAATGGAACGGTGCTCATGAACTCTGTACAGATGCACGACTATTATTTCCAACAAAACAGCCATTAAAAAGCACGTTCTCTGCTGCTGGAAGGTCCCAAGACATTGCAGTAAACAGTTTTTGTATAGTTGTCTGTTCCTCAGACTCATCAACCCTGAAGTCAGAAAAGAGAGAACAAAGCCAAACAGAATTTTCCTCACGGCTTTATTAATTAACCAGCTGTTCCTGTGGGATTAGTATGCATATGCCCTTCTCCAGAGGCAAATGTATGTTCTGCCCTTGATGAATTGCAAGGTATTGTCTGTATCACATGCAACTGCCAGAAAAATGACTACCTCTACAGCAAGGTATCTTCCATCCTACCTGGTTCAGAGATGAACTCTAAACCTTCTTCTCACTGTCTATGGATACACCTTTTTAAATTTAAGCTGTCCTCAAATTGCCCTGGCCTTCTAAGTTCATCATTTCAGACACCTCAAACACTCTAATGCTTTAATGAGCGGTGCCATTCACTGTGGTCCTGCCTTTGGCAATGCATAGGTATGAAACTGGTCTGTTTGCTCTTTGTAAGCCTGAACTTACCCAGTTAAGATACGCTGTAAGAACAGTAGTCATTTCACCCTTCTGGATTGCTTTACTTCTGCTGGCCTCAGCTCCTGAATTCCTTTCACAAACCAGACTGTAAATAATAGATTGTGTCAAAATTTTCAGTGAAAGATTACAGAAGACTCTTCTGATTCCGACAAAGACTGCAGGCACTTTACAACATAAACCATTGCCACATATGATGTAGGCTAGAAAACAGACACACAGGCGTGCGTCTGTGTCACTGTATAAGCATGATGCTTGAGTCAATAGTATCCCTGCTGAAATTAGTGGAATTACATTGACAGAATGAAAAGAAGATCAGCCACGCATTGTTTTATATGGGGGCTTGCTTTGATTACATTATGCAATGAGTGGATTCTTCTTGATATAGCCATATCTTTATTCTCTATTTTAATAGGTCTGTTTAAACCTTTAAGTCAGGCAGGAGCTGACCCAGCAGAACTAAGCATTGCCGTTTGACTGGCAGGTTTGAACTGACATCTCTTCCATTTTAGGTTTCTTTTCGTTATCAGCAGAGCTGAGTTTTTCCTTGTAATTCTCAGTATAGTTTTAATTAGTGTCTGAACAGCTTCCATCTAGCAGCTTATCTACATTCCTGCTGCTTGACAGGACCATAAAGGTAGAGATAAACCCAATAGCAGGAGGTCCACTGCCTTAACGGCCATTGGCCTCAACAATTAACAAGCAGGGAAAACAAAACCAAATACTGAGCACCAAGCCTGGCTGAAGGCTCCCTGTGCAGGGACATCTTATCACTGGGTGCAGCGTCCAGTCACACAGTTTTCATCTTGGATTATGCAATGCCTCTTTTTTCCCCAGAAGTTTCCCCAGTCTCTAATACTACATAGTCCCTGCATCTCTTCTTGGACTGCCCTTTGCAATCCCTCTTATCCCAGCCTGAACCCCCTGCTATCATCCTTTAGCCCATACTCTTCCCTCTGTGCTGCTTCTGCCATATTTCCCCCAGGCAACACCACTCACATTCCGTCCCTCCACTGCCACAACCGCTCTCCATCTCGCTGTCCCCTCAGAACAAAAAACCCCTACATTGCTCTTCATATGAGAATAAATCATCCTAGCATCTTTAAAAATGGCAAATGTCATGTGGACATGCCCAGAAGAATAATTATATGTATATTTCAAATAACACTATAAATGATTAAAATATTTGATTTTGTCCATGGGCAGTGACTTTTTGTACCTTCATGTTTTAAGTTGAATAATTGCTTGAGGCACTACAGAGTTATGTAAAACTTGAAAATATTGTATGGAATAGTGCTTAAGAGAAGCAAAGAAGCAAAGACAAACTATACATGAAATCGCTGAATAAGGCAAACATCTGGGGGTTATGATTAAAAAAAAAAATTACTATCAAGTGCAATTCATCCCCTAGTTTACACTGAGCTTTCTGTATCACTCAAGCACAAGGACAGGAAATTCATACCACCTTCTGAAGGTACAATGAAATCCTAACACAACTTACTGCAAAGAACAGGTGTGAAAGCTTTCAGGATGGTTGTGTCCTGAAGATAAATTTCCCAGGCTTTGTCCAAATCAGAAAATGAAATCATTGGTGAATACCCTGAAGCACGATACGGGATTAAGCTCAAAGACTTGAACGTTTGCAGAGTGGGCAGGCTAAAGTGTTTCCAAGCCTGGCTCATCTTCACAGTCGCTCTGTTTGAAACGAGTTAGGATGCTTTGGCACACCCCTGCTGAACTCCCTGGCCCAGTACTAAGAAGAATGCTCCTGTGAGATTCTGCAGGAATATCTCAATGAGTTGTTTCACCTAGTTTACATCCATGCTAACGCTAACACTAACACAGGGCAGGATGAAACAACACCCAGAAAGTGAAACTAATCTAAACAGTATTAGGCAACACTGTAAACAGTTTAGAGCACTTTATAAAGCACAAGGAAACACAGTAGCAGGATCTGTTTGTTCTTCCCTGGTAAATATCTCTACTGTAGAAATCCATAACAAACACTCTTTAAAGATCTACAGCCCTGAGTAATCTAGGTGGCAGGCGGCCAGTATCACTTATTCTGTAGGAGGCCTAGTTGGAGACATGTTTGGAACTAGTCTTGACTGACTGACACTCATCCTTCTCCCTCCTGCTATAGAAAGTGTGTGTCTTGTTTTAAACGAGCTGCTCTTGATAGTGTTATGGAGGAAAACTAAATGTACACGTTATTAATAAGCCATTGAAAATAAGGTAGCCTAACTGGAGTGTCTACATTTCAGGCTTTTCATAACCTAAAGGAAAATACTAAAGTGGCTCTTTCATTGCCATGTACAAAACACCAGAATTAGCCACCAACTTTTGACTTCCATTGCTCTTCCTCAAATACATCACAGAAAAGAATTCCCGTAGGTGTTTTCTAGAGGCAGAGCATGGTCTGAGCAGAGACCCCAAACTACAGGAGACCGGACAGGCTGTCTTAGCACTTAGAAGTGCCTGGTGGAGCTCTAGGGCTGAGGACAAGATGGTGGACTGCCCTTCTTGAAAGTCTTACCTCTCTAACCCTGCTTTTCAACCCCTCCATCACCAAATACCATTGCACGTACAAGGCTGCTCCCTTGTTTGTGAAGCAGAAGAGAAGTCAAAAAAGTTCTTGTGGTGTCATCTTTGTGATGCTTTGTTCTTCGCAACAACAGTAGTATTCTGAGGACCCAGAAACTGGAAAATCTGCCATGAATTAAATGTGTTTAGGCTTGAATGATTTTAAAACACTCACTCCCTATAAAGCTATTGCAGTATTTAAATTTTATGGTATATAAAATTAACTTGTACTATAAGTTCATTGAATGCTTTGATAAACACATGACTGTTTGCTGGGCTTACTTCTTCTACTCCAGCTACAGCTTAACCCAGAAGCAGCCATTTCTGCATAAAGGGATGTGAAATGTTCAGAGTCTGTGGGGGTGCAGGTGCATCTGAACATGAGAACACTGTGGAAATCACAGTGCAGCGAGATGGCTGTTTTGTTCAGAAATCTGTCACGGGTCCAAAACCAATGCTCAGAGGAAAAAACTGCCAAGCAGGAGTGGGTAGAGGAAAATGGTGAAGTAGGAACTCTGAGCTGGATTACAAAACTCTGGAGTGACATAACAAGTGGGTGCATGTAAGTCAGTAAAACAGCAAAGTTTCAGTAAAACAGCCATAAAATATGTCTCCTTGAACTCACTTTCCTTTGCTGGGCTGTAAAAAATAAATAAATAATAAAAAAAATTTCCTTCAGTGGCAAGATTTTCCTTACTGAATATAAAGGGTTAGGGTATTCCCTCTGCTCCCCACTACATACGTGTTTTCTTACTCAGCATTATCTCCGTGTGCTGGAGAGCCATTCCCAGGGTTGGAGAACTCAAGAGAGGGAGATCCAAGACAGGGATGGCAGGGGATAGAGAGCCACATGCATCTCTTGTTGCCTAGAGCAATTATTAGAGAACTTATTAATAAGCTAATAGTCTCAGGTGGATTTGTTTTTCTACGTATCTTGCTACTTTTAGGCCTGAAAATATTATTTTATTAGGAGACTGGCCTACAAAGAGTGAGAGATTTGGGAACACCTGAGCCAAATTCTTATCCAGAAGTCGAACAACATGGTCTGGGAAAAAAACCCAAACCATAACAAAAATCCCAAACAAACATAGTTTTCCTTTATCTTCTTCCATTCTCTTGAGAACAGGAAACCCATCCTGAAGTTACCTTCTCTAAGCTGCTGACACCAGACTTCTTCTCCTCTTACTTGATCTACTGACATTTTCATCATTCAAGAAAAGTTAATTTATCCACCTTGAATTTACTTTCTTTCAGAGACAGTGATTTCAGCAGGCATGGCTTAGAACTAGGTACTACCGCCAGCACTGCTATTGGTCTGCTGTGACCTTAGGCGAGTTTTTTAACCTCTGAATGCCTCAATTTGCTAGTCTGATGAATGGCGATGAAAACTACTTCATGCTAATATACTTTTTAAAAAGTTATTAAATACTTTGCAATTACTGGATAAAGACTATTCTTAGCCCTTCAACACGATTCCATCTCTTACCACATATTCAAAGTAGCTTTTGTCCAAGCTTCGTGCCCAGCCACTTTTGAAGTGACAAGTTAATTTTCTCAGCAGAACACCACCTTATGCACGTCTCAGCTGTGCGTCCTCCTTTCCCAGACACGTGGCCTTTTCTGCATTTATTTCTAAAGCACAGTGAAATTTGTATTTCTGGCTGCTTAGCCAGACAGTACTTGCTTCTAGGTCAACCAATCATGATAGCTTATTTGAAGTGGGAATAAAATAAAGGATTGGTGTATTTAGTATTTTAATGTAACAGTATTCCATTCATTCCTTCTTTCCAATCATTCAAGAATCATCTTTGATTCCACTTGCGCTTGTGTAATGCTCAAATTACCAACAGCTGATCAAATAGCACAGTTTCTAAGCAGTGACCTCAAATTCTTGGAGAACCACAGAAGACACAAAAATGTGACCTGACCTGCTTAACCCTGTCTGACCTTCCTTGCCACGCAGTCTGACCTGACCTCACTCCTTTTATTCCTCTCAATACACTTTAATAGAATCCACCAGAGGAAAGCAGTGGGGGAAGAAGGAGTTAGTCTGCCTTAATGTCTTATTTCAGAGAAGTGTTTCCTTAATGAAACATTATAACTCTCAACAGTGATTTCCAAATTGCTGGAACATTACCTCCCACCTTGCCACTGTAATCGGTTCTTTGCTTGGTACGCATTCAAGAGTACTCTTGAGCCACCATGCCTTTGCCAGCAGCACCTTAGAGCAAATAGAACACATTCCTGAATAAGAATTTCATGATATTGAAGAAAACTTCCTTATTCTGTAGATAAGAGTGTCTGGGGATTTTATCCATTAGCTGGATAGACACTGCCATTCTGCTTAGATTTGTTGGGAGACGATGGGGAGGCTTCAGTTTGTCCTCACATTTTGCTGCTATATAATCCTCATCATAACATAATAATAAATAATCATAAAGAGTTGCAAGAGCAAACCATCTCTTGTAAGAAAGAGCCAGGATTAGCAATAACCACCCCACTGGATTTTAGCCAGTGACTCCTCATCACTTACTCCCCTCACTGTTTCAAAAGCACAGAGATACTTCTGTCTTTCCAGGAGACCTGTATTTGCAGGCAAGCTTGAAAACTCAGAGACATAACAGATGTCTCCCTCCCCTTTAAATTTTTGCTTTTCTTTCCACTTACATAATGCTAATTAATTTGGGCTGAAGATAGCTGAAATCTCTCTTATTTCTTGCTTCCACAGCATACCTTCCAGACTTGCGGCTCTCATAAGCAGTCTGATCAGCACTATGCTGTACATTCCTGCCAAATTCAGTGTGCTATTTTAGCAAAACCCCATGTCTCCCCTTGCCCCCATAACATGAAATATCCCTGCTTTTGAATGGATGTAATGTAGCATAATCATTTACACTAAGAGGTACGTGTTGTTTTCCAGAATATACATTCAAAAACATTTCCCAATTACTACTATAAAGAAAGTCTTCTGTCTTCCTAAGGAGAAAGATCATAAAAATTAGGCATACACAGAAGGGCAATAAAAGCACTGAAATGGAAGGAACCTACGCCAAGGAGATCCTCTGTATGGAAATTCAGTCACATAATGCAGTTCTACCAAAGGGTGGAGAGGAACTCATGGGAATATAAAAATATTTAGTCTAAAAAAAAAAAAAAGGGTTATCTCATGTCACTGTGCTGATCTGGAAATCGGGATGATTCTGTCATTCTGGCATCACATGATGTGTGGGATGAGTTGGCAACATGAAGCTCTAGCACTCTTCAGGCTCAGCTGGCTTCAGGAAGACCATGTCTGATTGGCAAAATGGATGCTAGAAAACCCATGTACACCTGACCAGAGGCTCTAGCACACCCAGAAGGACAAAGCTGGACTGAAGGAATCCAGCAGCCAAAGCTAGAGTCAGGGCTGTGAAAAGTCACGCGAGTCTTTAACTGCCCTCCTGAAGGAAGGTTTGGAATCTAACATAGCTGTCCCAGCAGA
>VXBL01010273.1:602882-655109 GCA_013400195.1 Aramus guarauna
AGAAAATGAGAAAGCAAACTAGCTAACCAAAAGACTCTTACTGTAGCGTGGTGAGTTCCAACTCCCAAGGTTTTCACAAAATTTGTCCCAATATCTCAATAATGAAAAAGGAAAGTTATGGCATAGGCCTGGATACATTATTTTGAAATTCCTGACACCAACAGCATCGTGTCTGTGCAACATTTCTTAGCCCAAAGTAATCTACGTATCCTTGTTATTAGCAAGAGTATGGACATCTGTTTGACTGCTGAACTTGTACACTGTGCTTTCTTCTCTTTATTCTGCCTGCCTGCTTCTTTCATATTATAAATCCTTCAAGATAGATTGCCATTTTTCTGTTTGGAAAGCACACGACACAGAAATAATGTCACTATTGCCACTGCTGCCACATCACCGTGACTTAATTCTTTAGATTTTCACCATTAGAAAAAAACCCGAACAGATCAAATAATATATTTTATATGAACTAAAAATTGGATTCAGCAGTCTCACCCTAGGTCTCTCTTGTGCACATCATGAAAAGAGCCCATTTTGGTGAAAGACGGAATCTTGTTCAAGAGAAGACCCAAGCTGGAAACCTGAACTGGAAACCAGAATCTGGAAGAGAAGCTGTAACAAGTCAAATGTGATATGCACTGACACTAACTCAGAGAAACCAGCACAGTAAACTCTTCCTCAGTGCCTGCCAAAAGCCAGCGCTATGGATCCCTCACGTTACTGTAGGAACCCACAAAGTAATTACCGTTAATACTATTTATTTGTATTGAGGACTATCCTGAATCACTCATCAGGTAATGAAAGAGTTCCTGAATTTTCTTCACACTGCCCATGTTTTCTCTGCCTCTGTTGGGATATCCTTTAATGAGTCTGAGAACGTACAAGTCTGATTGAATACTGGCACAAGAAGAGGATTTACGCAATAAATTACCTCCAGTGAAGTCCTGAGTCTGCTGCTTTTAGCATGCTTCTGCTAATCCAGTGTGCAAGACAAGCAGCCTCAGAGATGAGCACACAGGTATGCTGCTCTGCTAGCAAAGATCCCCTGTTGGACTAGGTAACACGACAGAGAGGTTTTATTCTTTCTGATGCTTAAAGAAAATTACCTGATGGACAGAGCACATCTTACTACCAATGCAGAAGGAAGACGTTAGCCTCGTGGCGAAACTGCAGAGAGGAACCTGTAGAGAAGTGGCAGGAAAAGTATACCCAGCAATAAACTGACACAGGCAGTATTTCCCAAAGTTTGACAGACTTTTCTTCATGCTGTCTTGCTTGGTCACTCTTCATACCCAGATTCCCAGTGTTTACACCCCAGGCTCATTTCACACTTGTTCCTGCCTTCCCTTCCTGTTAATTGTCTTTTCCCACCTCTGATCCACTTCCAGAGATCTTCTATGGAAAAAAAAAAAAAAAACCAAACAAAAACCAACCAAACCCAAAATACAAACCACAAAACCATAAACAAGCATTAGTTTTGCTGCCATTGCCTTCCTTGATCATTTTATTTGTAACCCTTTGACCTGTTATCCACTATAAGTTCCTTTGGACAGAAACTATCTACTGTTTTGGTTTCACTCACTGGGCCCAATTTTGGACTCCTCAGGCTCCATTATAATAACAAGTATGCTCGACTAATTAAATACATTTTTAGCACTTCAAATGTTAACAACACAGGAGAATCCCCTTCAAAATTTCAGGAAAACAACTTGGCTATCCTTGATCATAGATCTGCCTCCTTTGATTGTTCTTAGTCCTACTTCCCTACTTTTATACTCTGTCTCCTAAAAACATTTTCTAAAATAAAACAAAACAAAACAAAAAACAAAAAACACTACAGCAGGTATTTCTTGAAGATATTTGCTTTCTCTGCTGCAGTGCCTTCCTTGGCACTTTATTATCTTCTGTGTAAAATATTTTTCCTATTTACTCTTGGTTTCCAAAACTATAAAAAAATATTTTCTCTGTTTCTCTTTACTGTGTCAAAAGCCAGCCCCTAAGTCTCAGCTTTCCAGGGTGGCATCAATTTGTCCTAACCCAGACATATAAGTCAGGATGCTACAAGACAGACATTTAAGTTAGATCAGTTGACTCTGCCTTTGGAATTGCTCTCTAGTCTTTCCAGACTGCAGGTGGAGCCCAGGCATATTGCTCAGGATGGATGCCAAAAACCTGAATTACCAAGCATTTGCAACCTCAGCAGTCCACGAAGAAGATGCTGCCTAATGCCACTCACCAGCAAACAGGGAGGCCACGGACTCTGTCCCTTTTCTGATGTTCATGTCACAAATTCAGAGTGAAAGCTAAAGAAAGGCACTGCCAGGACCTGTAACCTGGCAGCTCCTCTTCTGTACAGACTCCTCTGGCCATTTTTTTTTTTTTTAATGGAGCAAAGATGTCTTATTTAATAATAGTGCTCAATAGTTCTGACAGATAGTACTCACCTTCCAAAGAGTAGCCTGTCTTTGCTGTACCTCTGTCCAGACATAACTCAAGATTTTTTTGGCATGAAAGAGACAGTCTGTTTGTGCATCCTAGTCGTTACAACATGCACCTGAAGAAGGAGTTCTGGGCTCTGATCCCTGCTACCAGGACTGTTCTCCAAGTTCATATTAATCAGTGAGTGAATAAAATCTATTATCATATCTAGCCCTAAGGAACAAATTCACACAGCCTTATTGTACTGAATTGCCTGTACTTACTGATCCTTAGGCTATCTTTAGACAGCTGTTCACTCAGAGCCTCCAGACTTTTGAATCTCCTCACAAGTGGTTGGCTCTTCACACTAAATAGACATGGGGGCTGAAGTGAAAGTTAGACTGTCTGAATCGTTAAATGATTTGGCCTCAAAACCCTGTAGACAACCTTCCTCCATAGGAGTGGTATCCAAAGCTGGCAGCAGGGGCACAATTACACCTTCCTAATAATGTTGGGAGAAAATCATTCCTTGTTTAGGACCATTATCATCCTTGCCTCAAAAGAGCAGGCATTCCCTCAGATTCCAGGCAAAGCTACTGTGGGAGAAGAGAAGGATAAATTTTCCCTCTCCATCAACATACGTATTTCGTCCATTGTTTTTACACATATACACACTGAGAGAGAGGGGACTTCACTGCTGCAGTGCAGTCCATTCCAGAGTGGAAAGCAGTAGTTCTGCAAAGTTGCCATACACCGCTAACAGAGATAAAACTGTTGAGGATAATGAGAGGAGGGCACTCAGTGTACCTGAAACCGCAGAGGGCATCTCAGCAGGCAAAATATAAGAATTTACTGCAGGCTGGAATCTGGCCAGCTACCAAATTTCTCATCCCTTGCAGAGGGTGCTAACACGCAATGGGAGGTCAGAGCTACAGCCTTAAGTCGTGTTAGAAAAAAACCTGCACTTTCAGCAGCACAAGACCCTCTACCGCACCAGTGAGAAGTGCTGCCTATCTAGTCCCATCACACATTTCCTAATGCTCTGGCTTTGCCACTGTAACTCCCACACTGTAACAGCACAGACTACTGGCACCAGCTGAGTTTAGATCTACCCTTCGCAGGCTCCTGTGGTGTTTCCAGCACAGAGGCAAAGACTTCAAGAGCACCGCTGTAACATTCAGCGTCAGTTTGTCAGGAGGAATATGCTGTGCCGCATCCACCCTGTACAGATCGGATGAATAATTACAGAAAAGGGCTTGAGGCAGTTCACAAAGAATCCAGTGCGTAAGGCTTTGTTCAAAGATGAAATTTCCTCCTTACCATAGCTCATAAATATCTTTTAAACCTTAAGCAAATAAATCTGCCATTTTTCTTGTCATACAGAACCAGTTTTTCTCCAGGCAAAGCTACGGTGGCTCAGTTCATACAAAAATCTTGGGTTTGTACTGTTCCGATTCATGGGTTATCGATGGGGAGAGAGGAGGAGAATATATAACTTTTCGTATTAGCTTATGTGGTTCACTCGCTCTGTGCCTGCAGTTATTCTGGCACCGCAGTACGTTTCCGAGCTCTGGGACAGCTCCCTGGACAGACTGCTGGGCAGTGTTCTTCTCAGTCCTGTACGAGGAGGCCCTCAAGCTCATCAGTAATAACCTGGCCGCTGTTTTCACAAAGGCGCTGAGGCAGACGTACGTGATACATCCAGGTATGTGCTCAGCCATTCAGGAAGCATGTATCAGAGGTGGGAACTGATCCTTCTCCAGATTGTCCTTCTCCCAGTTTCCCACAAAGCACTTACTGTATACTCACAAAATAATTAAAAAAAATGAATAATTAAAAAGCAAAATATGTCTTAGAGTTTAACAGCTATGAGGGAGAATGTTCAGCCACAAAATGTATGTTTTTAATAATTAATTGTTGCTTTATTTAGCACAGAAGCAACTGTCTTAGATCAAAATTAAATCCTTGTAAATGAGTTCCTTGAACATGGCCACACAAAAAAAGCAGGATAAAAGCTTAGTCACCAAAAGAAGAAGAAAAGAATCCTATAAAAGCCTAATCTGAATAGAATTGGGGAAAGACCTTTAAAAAAAAAAACAAAACACATACAAATTTTCCTCAAGTTCCATATACTGGATGTGACCCTTGTGGATTTATCCCACTCGCCTTGCCACCAGTTCCACCACCCTGGTGAAATTTCACTGAAAGGGGCAGGCAGCGCTACCGGAAGCAAACGAGTTTCCCTGCCATGAGTACCTCTCACAACCACAGAACCCACACTCTAACTACCCTGCCTCCCACCATCCCTTCCTCTTCCTCACCGCTTCTCATACTGTCACGCCACTGCCACCACCAATTTTTGCTGGCTGGCTACAGAGAAAAAAGAGCTATTTCTAAGTAGAGCAGGCAGCAGAACTAGTCAGCGTAATGTCCCTCACCACAGGAAGTTGAAGGGGGAGAATGGGGTACGGTACGCAATAAATAGCATATAAAGAGGAAGAAAACTTATTTTTCTTGATTACTTTCCAATACATTAATAAAACCTGCTTACTGCATTTACTCCTGAAAAAAGTAACATCTCAGACGTGTTTTGCAATCCAGTTGCCGTACCGTAATAGTGCATGGGGCTAAGAAAGTGAAAATGTGTCAAAAAAAAAAAAAAAAAGACTAATCCCGCTTTCTAGTTCCCTTAACCAGTCCACAGGCTAAACTACATGATTACAAAGGAGAAATAAACAGCATTAGCTATAAATTTGTAGCAACAATTTAAGTTTTATAAGAATTTGTAGCATGGTTACAAATTTGCAGTGTCTTTATTTCTGGGTACTGTACCTTTTTAGTTTCTAAGAACTTTGCCTGGGCACGGAAGCACAATAACCTTTTTGTTTCAAGGATTGCTGCAAACTAATAGAGGAGACGTACACATGGTGCTCTCATACGGCAATATGTTGCTTTTTCACTGCAGTCCATACAAAAATAAAATGTAAAATGCATTCTAAGTAGTTTATTCTTTGAGCTCCACAAAATTAAAAAGAAAGACCAAAAATTTAAATATGTACTTTCAGGAGTCACCTAGGATCAATTCTCTCACTCACGAGCTTGGAAATTACTGCTGACCTTCATGCTAAAGGATGTTAAAGCAGAAGTGGAGTCACTAAGTGGGATTTACAGTCCAGTCTAGGGAGATCCTTTTCAAACTGCAGTTCAGCCTAAGCATTCATTGAAATAGTTTTATGGTATTTTTGAGTAATTTTATTTGCTTAACCAATCTTCACAACCTAATTTTGAGGTATGTTTTCTACTACATTTTTAATTATCTTGTAGTCATCACTGCACATCATTTGCTGCACTCTCAAAACCAATTCAAAAGTCAATATAGATAGCAATAAAGGGGAAAAAGAATTGAAAAAAATAAAATTTAAGGCCTATAGCTATGTTTCTGTCTTAATGTTAAAAAAAACCACCAACAACCCAAAATTGGCTACTGCCTCCCTCTGTTGCTCTTTCTCAAGAGAAGCTCAGTAGCTGATATAAAAGGCATGTTGCAAATCAAGCTCAAGCTGCACATGACAGACGTGGGACTGGAATAACAAGGATATCACAGTCTAAGATTCAGATATAAAAGCAGAAGCTGTATGAGAACCATCATCTGGGATAAGGAATGAAATATGTTTGCAGAATTACAGGCAGCATTGCATGCAGAATTAATACTTGAAAAGGAAGAATTCCAGAGCTCCAGATGAACAAGCAGAACAATGTGAGGAGTTTAAGTGTGCTGCAGTCATTCTGTTTCACTAGTTAACAGTAAATATGATAACCGTAATCTGTTATTTTGACTGGTCACCTCATCTGTGGCAGTTGTAAAAAAAAGAGGCAGGACTCGTTGCAAAGGGGAGGAGTTTTACTTATGAGATAATTCTGCTCATGAGAAATAAATTAGAAACATTTGGAAAATAGGGTGTGTAAGTTATTACTGCCTGAGGGCAGCCGGAAATTATGAGAATAATAGTGTATGCATGTCTTTTGCTATTATTTACCTTGGCATTCAATAAGCCATGTGCAGTTGCCAGAGCAACTTCCCCATCACAAGGTACAAAAACTCCATGTACATTGTTTCTCCCTCACAGACAGACACATCCCCACACACTCCCCCAAAAACTTGAAATAACAGGGCAATTTTTATAAGGAACCCTGGAAGCAGCCAGCTTCAGGAGTATTCCTCTTTTTTGGAGTAAATAAATAACTTCAAGGAATCCCAATGGCTGAAAAAATGTTCACTTCAGACCCAATCCTGGGTACTACGAAGGTCCTTTAGCTTGAGCCTGAGCATGGCCATGGTGCCACAGGAAATCCGCATTATCACATACTCTGTCAGCAAGCATATTCCAGCAGTACTTGTCACAAATGAATCCTATACTGGATACTGAATCCTTGGTAAATCAGATTTCAGCCTGGACAGTCTCTCATATTCTCTGCTTTCAGACACTGATGATCTAATCATTTTCAAAGTCCAAAACAGAAAAGACACTGAAAATCATAAAGAGGGAAAACCAGAGCAGTCAAGGCTAGGAACAGAATTTAATTGAGCAGCCCCAGATTCACTCTACTTCAGGCACCGAAGGACCTGGCACCTTCACGGAACAGGTCAGCAGATGGTTATTAACTTGCTATAGTAACCAGAGGGTTGAAGGTAGACTGAGAACTTGATTCATTTTTCATTAACTTAATTTGAAAAGTTACAGACAAGAAAAACATCATGATGTAGACAGGAGACCCTTCCCAAACTTACAAGATTCACATACAACACCATAATCTTTCTTTACATAATTGGGGACCTTGAGGGTGTACCAGCCAACTGCATTTGCAGGACAATGCCACTCTGCACAGGAACTTTGGAAAAAAAAGGCAGAACCAAGGAAAGATATTAAAAATGAAGTGAGATGCAGCAGAAGGACAAAAGGAAAGAGCCAACAAAATCAGTTGCTAGAAATGGAACGGAGTTTTACATGTTCTAATTGTATGGGGGTTTGAGGTGGTCTTAGGAAAAGAAAGCCTTAAGCTGTAAATGGGTTTTATGATTGTGGATTGGATCTATAACAATACTCAGTGGGTGTATGCTGCAGTGCAAAAGGAGACTAACAATTGCAATGCTGCAGCCACTCCAGTTGTTTACTCTAACATTTACTGAATTGTGGGTTAACACAAATGGCAAGCATGCAGAGCAGATGTTTATGAAAGAACAGCACAAGATCAGAGCTCCGTAACCTGAAATGAGATGAATTATAAGTCCCACTGCAGCATGCTGAATATGAAGTGCATGGGAAGAAGGAATGCCAGGGCAGTCCAGCGAAGAGTTTGCTACAAAACAGAAAAGAGCAGCTCCCAAATCTCAGGGCTTCAGCAACAGTGTGGTGCCAACACTGCTGCGGAGCAAGGGCTGCACATGTGGCCTCCTGGGAAACCTGCATCAGTTTGAGAAAGCTAGGAAGAAACCAAAACATTGCGAATTTGTATCCAATGGACAAAATCTCTTCCTTTTCGCTTATAAACAACACCACAGAGGAAGGTTCTCCTCAGAGTCACATCATTTATTCTAATAAAAACATTTAGATTCTGAAAAGAAAAAGGGACACAACGTTAAGAAGAGTAAGAGTCCAATAAAAGAGATAGTCAGTCTGCCAGTCAGAAAGCAGCTGGAGGACAATAATACANCAGTTATTGCCACTATTTTTCATTAACTATTCTCATATACAGTGAAGTTCACTTTCCTTAGACTCTCTCAACTTTGTTCCCCATTTTGTGTTTGACCCGAGGATCTCAAAGTAGTTTAGAAAAATTAGCCAGTCAGAAAGCAGCTGGAGGACAATAATACAAATAAATGACTTGAGTTTTTTGGTTTGGGTTTTGTTTTTGTTTGTTGTGTTGTGGAGGGTTTTTTGTGAAAAC
Organism: Aramus guarauna; assembly: GCA_013400195.1. Lineage (NCBI taxonomy): Eukaryota > Metazoa > Chordata > Aves > Gruiformes > Aramidae > Aramus > Aramus guarauna. The sequence goes on from VXBL01010273.1 coordinate 611,244, forward strand.
AATGGTGAATTTTCTCCAGAGCATTCATGATGTGTGGCATTTTTTTTTTTGTTTTTCTTGTTGCCTACCACAAGAGCTGTTCTATGTGGGCGAGTGCTAGCGCTTTGTCCCCTCTCAAGATTTTGTAATGAATCTAACAGTTTTATAATGTTTTCTTAAAGCCCTAGTTTCTGTGGCCACACGACTGTCTAGAGCCTTTGTTTTAGGAAAACAAAAAGTAAGTTTCTTAGATTTTTCCTGCTTTGCAGAATAGCAAGAAAAGAAAAAAACAAAAGAATTGCAGTTTCATTAATCCCATGGGGTTTTTTAATTCATTTTTTAAGTGTTCTTGCCATAATCGAGTTCAAAAACTATCACTCAGGAAGCAGACATAATATTATGTAACTTAGGTGGTCAAATGAAGTGCAATATAAAAACAAATTAATATGCCAATGAATGGAGACCTATGCAATAGCAGGAATTAGTTCTCAAGGGAGAGACAAACCTGCAAGAAACAATTCTGTAAGCTGGAGAGACTTCTGGAGTGACTCTGTGGCAGCTTCAGCTCATCTAAGAAATACTGAGCACAAATTACTTCACTGACTTCAGCTTAGTGTAACTGAGCACTCAAAAACCTTCAGTTAGCTTTACAAGCATGTAAATTGGGTGCCACAAAGGTGACCTCAAACATTCTTGAAGTCTTACCTTCCTCTTCAAAAGAGGTAGGATCTCTTTCCTGATGGACTGTGCTCTTTAGATATGTACCAAGAATTGTCAGATAGCAAGAACAAAAATGAGATACCACAGACATCTTTCTCCTTCACCCACGGAAAGGTGCGCAGCTTCACTGGCCTGTGTAACAGAGCCTGTTTGCCACAGATAAATCAACCTGTGACTTTGTTTCTTCCCTTATAAAGACAGTAAATACTTCACAGGATTCCCAGCATATTCCTAGAGCAGAAGTTTATTAGAGTCCCAAAACTGCAGCCCCACTCTCTCCCTATCCAGAGTGAATGATTTCCTTGTACCAGTCACCTTCTCTTGAGCTACTTCCAGAAAAGGCTCCTTAAAGGTGGCTACAGAGGATTTTACTAACAAAATCTCCTGCCCTTTTATATCAGTTGAGCTTATGTTCCCCTGAGCTGCTCCTGTACATTTCCAATGAAACTGATGCTTTCATTTCTCAGTCTGAGTATCTGGTAGAACCAGACTTGGAGGTTGGCAGCCAGATTTTTAGTGAAGGCAGCTGGAAGAAGCCTCTTGTTAACACACTTGTTCCATCGATATTTAAGGATGCCTTCAGGCACGTGCAGTTTCTGAAGAGGTCATTTCCAGAGTGGGTTGAGGGTAGGGGTGAGTGGATAGGAGCTCTGTGAAAAGCCCAGAGGCATCGGGTACAGCTTCCGTGGCCCAGGTGATACATACAACATACCTGCTTGCATTCCTAGTCTGCATTGATACATGTAATAAAGAATCATGTCAGAAAAGCAGAAAAAATGATGGCTTACATTTGAATTTACAGTCCAAGAACAGGCTTGTTAAACTGAGGCAGTTTTGAAGTAAACTCAAGCTGACAGCCTCTGTTGGAAGGAGCCGAGTAGCCGGAATCTGATGTGCAGCTGGCTCTTCCCAAGCTGGAGGAACACCGGGTGGCTCCAGCGCTCTCCGAGGTAAAAATTACCCTCCTTACACTGTGCAAAATTGATGAAAATGCTGCAGGGGACTGGGGCTACCAGCTGAGAAACACTCGGGAGTGCTATTTACTGACAGAAAGGGGACATTTTTCTGCCTCTAACCTGCAACTAAGGAGACACGCAGGGCTGCTGGTAGAGCCATGCATGTAGAAATAGCAGCACAAGGGGAGGGAGCACAAAATCAACTGTTAAGCTCTTTGTACACAGGATGAATGAGTTTACCTGCCAGCACAACTCCTGTTAAAAGCAAGTGAGGAAGGAACAGCTAATGTAAAAACTAGACTTGATGCTCATCTCAAATGGCTATTGCACCTTTATAAGGCAATTGCAGAGTTATTCCTGTTTAAATCACAAGAGCTCAAGATTGGTAGCTCAGTGGGGACAGTTGTGGGAGAGCTCTGGCTGGCTCAGGGTAGTATTCAGCAAAGAAGAACAGGTCAGGCCTGCAAATTTTTTTTCTCTTGCACACATTGCAAAGCTTTTGATTCCTTGAAAATGCCCACAAGGGGAAGGGTCCATTATTTGATGGAGTTAGGGACTAAGGCAAAAGTCTGATGTTGCCCAGTGGATTGAATCAAATGTAAAGCAAGAACTGCAGTCAAATCTGAATCTCTAAATCATTGTGTCTGGGAGGGGTTTCTACCACTCACATTCTCATTTTAGCCCTCCCCACACTGAGAAGGACCTGTCTTTTTCCCCTCCTTATTTTAGAGTAGTATTTAGTGATCATATACATTACAGAGTAGCAGACAGAAGTGAAGAGTAGGCAGGCACTGGCAAGCTGCCCACAGTCTTCTGGTTTGATTCATGTTCCTGTACTCTGACCTGGAAATCCTAGTGCTTATTCCCCTTTCACAGGAGGAGAGAAGCAGTAAGGTAGGGAAGAAAACGTCAAAACTAATTTTACCCAAATTAAATCTAAGGGAAGACTTTCACCATACTGTCCTTGTGTTTTGCTCCCCAGACCTATGTCAAATTGATTACGCTTATAGGGAAAAATTATTATTTTGAATGTGTAAAAGCCAGATCATGGTGAAGAATTTAAGGTGCAGCAAAAGAACAAATTCCTATTTAAACCAGTATAGAATACATCAGACAACAACAACCAAGATGGTCATAAGCCAGATATATGTAAACACCACTCTTGTTTTTGAGTGGTCTTGCAGTATTTTGCTGGGGTTTTTTGTTTGTTTTTTTCCCACAAAGACCCAGCTCCTGGAATCAAGAAATTACATGCCAGTCTTCCCTGTCAATTAGAAGGCAGTTTCTGAAATGTGTAGAAAAGTCTGGAAAATTGAATCCTAAAGGGCATTCAGGAGGTAAAAGGAATCTAGAACAATCTTTTCGTTTCTGGGATCTGATTTATGACTTTTATACACTTTGAATGGTCCATGGTCAAATAAAGAAATAAAGTTGGAGTTCCTCCTCTCCTTTAAAAATTTGGCTCATAAATCAGTATGAAGGAGTGAAACTGCCGTGTTCTAGGTTTTTGCTGTAGAAGTTTTAAGCTAAAATGTTCAGTACTTTCCAGAAATCATTCCTAAACGCAGATAGGGCATATAAAACTCCTTCTTTCTATTTCTATGCACACTGAGTTCAAACACTCAGGTGAGAATCTAGAAACACCAAAGCTTAGTCACTATTAATGTATTTTAACTACATTGCCAGTTCTAAGACAAAGATAATATAATACTAACAACTACACCAACTAACACTGGAAATCATGTGGCCAAACATCCATGCATTATCAAGGAAAGTATCATAAAGATTAAAAGTTATAGCATTCTCACAAAAACAATAGCATTAGGAGGTAATAATTTAGACTGGTTCACCATGAAATTTCATAGGACTAATGAGAACAAAAGCTTAACTTGAAAACAATGTCAGCGCTGCTTTTCTGTAAGAAGTCCTTTGTTTCCTCACCCCGTATGAACTACTACATATGGCAGAACCTCCCCGTCCTCTAACAGGATTCCTGCCTTCAGTACTGCTTCAGCCCATGATTCCATTGTGTCCCATCTCTCTCCATGTCTCAGGGCTGTACCAGGCCTTAATCTTTTATTTTTGCACCCACATTCATAGTGGTTCTCTTCTCTCTAACCAAAAATCCAATACAGGGTCCAAGGGATGCATATTAATGATTAAAAAGAAACCAATACAACCTTCCCTTCTCAAAAGAACCAAACAATTATGCTTGTGATAGTCATGAAGAAAGAGGAAATTACAGACAGCCACAGGGCACAGAGTGCTTGAATCACCCCAGCTGTTCTCTAATTCGAAGATGAAAGTTTTAAAATCTTTCCCTTTTTAGAACAGTGGCAAAAATGATGGCATGCAGCCATGGGCTGAGAATTGCTGCCCCACCCCACAGATGAAAAGCAGGAACATTTACCTCCAGTTTCCTTCTTCATAAGACTAACTTTTGTTGGGAAGGGAAGGAATTTAAAATTAAAGTTCCCTGAGGTTGTCTCAGGTATCCTTTGGTAGGCAAAGACGACCAGAACTTGCTATATCTACTAATGCTAATGTGATGCTGGGGAGCAGGTATAGGGCTGCTCACAGCGTGAACTATTGGGATGAACTGATATATTGGCATGGGAGCAATTCTTGTTTCTCCTGTTTCTCATCTTTACGTTGAAGTCTGACATTTAAACTGCAGCCACTTCTGGCTACATCCTGTAAGTAATTTTGTACAATAGGAGCACATTAGTAGATCAAAGCACACACTAAATGAAGCCTTGGAGTTTTGCTTTTGACTAGATTTAGCCTGGTTCCATGGACTGAGTATCCCTGCTGTCTATTTGGTTCAGGAGTATCCATGAGACCAATCATTGTTTTGGATCTTTATATCCCAACTGGGGGGTTGTGGTGCTCTTAAAGCAGGTCTCCAAATCAAACCACTAATTCAGGTAAAACTTCTTTCAGGGGAAAAAGAAATCATTGATGCAGGGTCTCAGGCAAGTGGTATTCTGATAAAGGTTCATTATAATACCTACAGCCATTGCAATGAATATCAGCAGCTCTGCATCTTCTAACATGTAACTATCCTTAATTTACTTAAGTCCCCCAGAAACCTTCTCCTAAACACAGAAAAGCCTCAGATTACATACAATGGGAAGATGGATGACTTGTGGTAAGCCTATTCTGAACATATCCCTTTCCTGAACACACCATATCCTTTCCACGAACAGGAAGAAACAGAACTATCTAAAAAAATATTTGGTTGTGTTCCCTTGCTATGCATAGGATATGAGGAGTCCAAAACATTACAGTCTAGGCTGTGGTTCTATCAGATTTAGGAATCTATATTGCATCAAGTGTGGATGTGACACACTAAGCTGGCACAAAAGCAGTGAATATCCATTGTAAGGATAACAAGATACAGAGGTAGACCAGATCTGTAGTTCTTCTTCCATTAATTCTGGTGGATCAAGCTTTCTCTGCTTCTACAGCATAACTTATCTGATCAGAAATTTCCCTGGGCTTTCGATACAGCAGTGCCCACCTGAATCCTACCAAAGTCAGTGCCTTTAGTCCCCGGATAACTGCCCCGTGGCAATATGAAGAGCTGACCTATACAGATTCTTAGAAAGGTACCAAAGACCAAACCCCATCTTGTGACCCACTCAAAGCAAAGTGCCAGGTCCATGAAAAAGTGGTACAGCTTAGACTGAGTCTTCACTTGCTTTGCTTCCTCAGCAACTTGTTTGCTGTTTTTTGGACAAATGTGCATCTATATATTGCTCAAGACATTACTGGGGGACCACAAGCTGAAATCCTTCCTCGGCAAAATCTCCTTTTGGGGTTTGCAATAGGTTGTCTATGTGAAGAGCAGATTTAGACACATTAGCATTCTTCACCATAAGAATACAAAGAATTACAACCTAGAGTAAAAAAAAAAATAAAGTATTATAATATGATACCTGCTCCTAAGAGCGTCCACCACCAGCTACACAGCATAACGTGCATAGGTCACACTATCCGAGTGATCCTTCAGGATTTTGTACTACTTAACAGTCTCCCTCCAGCAGCAGCTCTCAAACCACTGAAGAGCAATGGTCTAGTTTTAACACTGACTTTGCTTAACTGTCTGTACTTGTCAGACATCCCCCGCTTGGATGAAATGAGATGAGATCCTAGATAAGAGCCTTTCAGGACAACTCCTTTCCACTCACCCTTGTTTGCTGCCTACAGATCTGCCCTCAGCGAAGATCTTTTCGGTATTTCTCCTGTCCAACCAAATCAGACACTCTGAGTTCAATGCTCTCTTTTTATCCTTCCACATGGGGAAATGGGGAAGAAGAGATGAGGGGGTAAAAGAATAAGAATACTTTCTTCTGTTGTGCACATTTTAAACAGGAGGGAAGAGGGGATGTTCTGCTACTCTATGTAATTTTTTTTTAAATCCCTTCATAAACATCAGCTATTTTCCACAACTAATTTAAGAGCCTCTTTTTCACCTATAAGAAATTCCCACCTACAGTAATCTGTTATTTCTGGTGCATCCTAGTATTCCACACAAAATGTTCCTCAGGCCTGAATTCCATTTCTTCATTGCCACTACCCACTGGTACACAAAAAAAGCATCCCTTTTCTTCAGGGCAGATATCCACTGCTACACCTTTTTTTCCTAAGAAAATCCCAAACATATTTCTTCCATGTATCCTTCAATTGCTGATTAACAACTAACTACTCCCACTCCTGCATATCAGCCTATGTATTCCTTGCATGTTGTACATCAGGATGAGACTGTAAATTCCTCCAGGCAGGCATCTGCTTAACCTACGTGTTCTACAAAAATGTAGATTGGGTCAGACTGATTCTTTTCAGCTGAGAGGGAATCAGGCAGAAAGAAAGAAAACAATCATAAGATAAGGGGAAAAAATGAAAACAAAGAACAGTGTCATGAAGGGAATAAAGGAGAAATGAAAAGAAAAGGATTGCTGAAGAGTGGGAATAGAGAGTGAGCTAATATATTTGATGAAAATGCAACATTAGCAAGCACAGTATGATTTGACAAGTGTGAACAAGCCCACACCAATGTTAAAAAGCACTACATCTGGCAATGTGTCAATGTTTAAGCAGCACTTTCCTTCTCCTTCCCATGCTGGGATTCTGCATCCTTGATATTCCCTCAGATCCACTTCTAAGCTGCTTAGGTCTACAGGAATGTAGAGGTGGATTGGACAGAGAACAGATATAAATCGGTAGTAATTACAGTTACTATCATTCTCTCCCTCCCCAGGTTACCTCGTTACAAAAGAAAAGATCAGCAAAACATTGCAAAATGCTGATATACACCCAAACGCAGGGAATTGTTTAAAACAGAAATGTTGGGGTTAACCATATGGCGTTTAACCTACCTATCCCCTTGTGTATATTACTTTTACTCTAGCAAATATACGGCAATGAGATCACTTGTCTTTTGGAATACAGCAACAGTTCTGGGGCACTAAATTCAGCAGCTGCAGAATCTTAACTAGAGCAGGATACATATGTGAAAGGAATTTTTAAAATTTCCTCTAACAACTTTCTTCAGGAACTCATGTTGATATTTTTCTTAAGGAAAACTAAGCTGTCCCCTGATACTACGATAAACTCTGTATGTAGATATGCATGCAGATTTGATTGCAAGACTTATCAGTACATGTTATCAGTATGCACATACATCAGACACACTTGCTATTTTTATGGACATAAAACTCCTGGATTTGCTACACGTTAACAGTTGTTTTCAGCTAGCGTTTGAACATTCCTCTACATTTTAACTATGCTCAATCACAACATTTTGTTCTTTTTTCACCTAGGGATCCATTGGCGGGTATCTATCATTCCAACTGAGGGCAGCAGGTCTCACCCTCATATCTCAGTACAAACTAGAGAGCTCTATTAACATAAACTGCCAAATCTCTCATGCCCTTCGATTTTTGAACTATTATTGAAGCAAAATATGAATCCTCAATACTTCATTCCACATGAATTGCATTCACTATTGTACATTGTCAATTTGAAACAACCAAAATCACACAATACAAACTTCCTGTTACTTATCAAGCTTTTGCTCCTGTAAAGCTCATATGAGCAGATTGTTGTTACTTCTCATATGTTAAAGCATTTGGAAACTATCAGTCATTTGGAGGGAGAGACAAGAAAGGAAAATCCCAAGATTTTGCATGTAGGGAGAAATTCAGCCCCTGATTAACAGGTGCAACTGCTGTTGTTTTTGCCAGATTTATTCTTGCTTCTAGCAGGACAGAGCTGAACAATCATGGGCCTAATAAAACAGATTTATCATCCAGATAAAAATAGTTTCTTTATACTCTGCACTGTGTCCTGTGCTGCTAAGGAACTCTTCAAAATTCTTTTGTTTTTGACAATAAATGGTTCCCACAGCAACACCATCTGATGTCACAGAAACAACGCGTGTGAGGTCATAAATCCTTCAGAGGAAAAAACAAAATAACAAAGGAGGCCCAAAACTTTACATATCTGTTATTTGAGGTTAATATTGGCCTCTTTGTTCTGTAAGACTTAGTAAGACTTAAGTTTCACTCTCTCTCCTTTTTTTTCCCCTAAATATTTTATGAAAAAAAAAAAAAAAAAAAAAGTGGAAAGATTTGTCCCAGGAATTTCCTGTTGGCTGTTGTCCAGAAAACTGAGAATACCAGCAATAATGTGAACAATGCGAGTTCCTCCTAGGCCTGCTTCGAGCAAGCTTCCAAGTCCTTCTATAAGTTGGCTCAAATATGACAGTACTTTGGAGAGGTTACTAGGCTCTGTAGCCAGAGGTTTGTCCAGAAACATTTCAGTTTCTCTCCTGCTCCTTCCCCCTTCTCTAAGCTCCAAGTTACAGGAATCCAACAGTACATGTTATTGAAATAAACATCCTACTACTAGACAGCGAGGAATACTTTAAACAGCTTGCTTTGCAAGGGAAAAATACAAGCTTGCATCTGTTATATGATGAAATGTAGGACATTGCCAATGTAGGTGAGTAGATGAGATGAGATTGTCAGCCAAATATTAAGTCAGTGGTCAGTTCCAGGCATTTCAAAGGGAGGAGCCAAAAAAAACTGCAGAAAGCAGGTAGTTGTGAAATAATCTGCTTACTGTGTTTTTCCTGACCAGTGGTCAACAAGCCTTTCAAAAGCAGTACGCTAGCAACCGTGTGTACACACACGCATACACATACACACATGCATACACATACTGGATTTTTCCTTTTCTACACCTGGGCAGAACCTAGCCATTTTCCTCTTGTCACTATTGTCTTTTACTCATTGTAGGCTAAGAATCAGGAATCTATTAAGTGGTTTGTACAGTTTAAATACGGAATTAGCCAGCTCATCAAGAATCTGCCATACTAGTCAGAGAGAAACGTCAACAGACTTTCAGGTCATGTGAAGATTTTAAGAACTGAATTTTTGATATGCTGTATATTTTAATGTATATAGGAGAGTATAGATGTGTTTTTCACAGCTTCCATCCAAGGATCTTAGAATATTGGTAAATGGGTTTCTAGTTTAGATTTTGCTTTTTGATGAGGTAAGGCAAAGGACATTCTACAGTGAGAGATATATTCGAGCACCAAGTATGGCATAGCAGCAAAAATAAACAAACAATACCTTCTTGTCAAGTCCAAAGATTCAAAACTTACGAGTCAGAAGCTTGAAAAGATATTTGCTTAAATTAGAGACTATAGTAAAAAGAATACATTTTAAAATTATTTTTTCCCAGCCTTAACAGGGCACTGAGTTGCTAGTTCAAGCTTTTCCCCCAGCTGAGAAAACTAGAAGTGTGTCCTTTATGTAATGAAATAGATTTCACATATTTGCATTACTTCAGGAGCTGGAACTTTTTGAAAATACAACAACTATCCTGAGACTCAATAAAATCAGGAGAGTTGGCAGCACTGTGTTTAGGACAGGAAGTAATGAATGGTAATGCTTTCACTCAAAACTCCAGGGATAGGTAGAACACAATTACAAAAATATGAATTTACACCAAGCTGTGCTTAAATATGCTCTCTGGAAGAAAAAAAAAAAAGAAAAGAAGAAGAAAAAAAAAAAAAGTCTCTTATGACCAGAAGGGGCAAAAGTTACCAGGTGTGTAATACATCATTACCAACGACTGCCCTGTACTTCAGTGTCTCCCGAAGCTATGCTGAAGCTACAGGTCAGAACTGGCTTCAGGAACACTTTCTACTCTACCTTGGCTTTCTGCAATGTTTGGCATTCATCTGTGAAAATACTGACTCCGAGCAGGGTACCTTAGGAGATAACAGGATCACAGCACAAATACTGTGGCTTTTATACTAGTGGAATGTAATATAGTAACGCAAAGTCTTTCAATCAACTGCAAATAGTGGCTAGTTCAGACACAACCCCTCACCAACCATCTATTTAGTAAGTGGAAGTGGAATTAACTATACTATAGCATTATGCCTAAAGGTACAGATTACTTTTCCATAACAACTAAACATAGTCAGAAGGTGAAAATGGATGGTGGTGAAGCGCTTGGATGTGTGTTTCAGAATGCTTTGCGGAGTGGAATTTCAGGCAGGGCTGTTACCATTCTTTGTAAGTTGGCAGAAGAGGGTAATTACCAGTGATGACCTAAGAGTGCTATATATACTTATACCACATACGTGGTCATGGAAACCACCACAAAAACTGCTGTATTTTCAAAATCATGATATAAATTTCAAACTATTATATAAAGTGGCTTTATACTTCACGGCTAGGGTGCACTAGCCTCTTTCTATACCATTCACAGCATAGTTACTATAGTAACTAATGCATTGCAAAAGAGAGGAAGATGCTAAAAAGAAGCCAAAATACAAAAAAAAAAAACTTAAAAAATTATAAAGACCAAAGAATGGAAATGTCTTTAGGAAAACCAAAAACAACAATGTGGAGAATGCAGGCACAGGTTTATGGCCATTTGTTTAGAACTACCAGCACCATTTCACTCAGGATGTTGTCACTTAAATTCATGTGAATTGTTTAGCCAAACAGTTGTGACACCTAGCACTGCAGTAGCTGGGCATACATAGACTTCATGAAACAAAGATTTTATTCCCTTCATGAACACGCAGAACTGCATAAAGAATTTCCTCCATCCTCCAATTAATACTGCAAAGCTTTAAATTCCATGACAATTTCTATAGCTTGTATGAAATAGAATGATCATCTTTGGGAGGAGAGATCAGTTTCTGAAATCTGTGAAGAGTTTAAAACTTCCTATTTTCAAGTTTCATGTGCAAAGCAACCATCTTTGGCTTTAGCAGAGAAGTGTGGGAGTGACAGATCAACTCATAAAGTAATAGAAACTGTTACATAATATTACATACCAAAGAGAAGAAACCTCAACAGAACATAAGGCTCTCTAAAGTCAGGGATTAAAAAAGTTTTATGCATCACTTTACCTGCATGTATATGTATATTCATACATGCAGAGCCTGATTTTCCATTATCTACCACATGCAAATCTTCATGTAAAATTGTTGTATCAGCACCGTATTCACTTCCATTGCCATTCTACAGCTATACAATGCAAACTAACTGTGGGACAGTAAAACTAGATACAAAAATAGAAATTCAAGAGCTTCAACTAATTCAACATTCTGCTGCTTAAGGATATTCCCGATAAAGCCTATAGCTCTCTCTCTGTGTCAGTAGTTCTCTCTCCTCAACCTTCTTTGATACTGTCTTCTTAATAGAAGAGCTATCATCCAGTATTTTTTGGCTGAAATATTATTCTGTTCTCTGGTGTCTCCATGACACTGTCAGGAAAAGCCACTCTCCCCATCATATACTGGATAGTCATTTAAAGGATGCTTTCTGCAACTGACATTTCCCAAACACTTTTTTAGAGAATGTGAACAGCAGTAAAAATGGTTTCTGCTAAATCTCTCGGAATTGGATAGGTTTAGCCATTAGCCATTCAAAGGCTCTGGCAGCCGGTCAAAAGTCACATGTCAACCACAACAAGCTAACCCGTTTGGCTCAAAAGCAGACATGGAAAACTGCCATCGCAATCAGTTAAATAATAAAACCGTAGCAAACCATTTGGAAAATTTCTAAGACCTTCTTTCATTTTGCAAATATTTTGCAAACCTCAAAAAACAATCAAAGGTCAAAAATAAAGGTTTTGCCATTAGTTGTTTTGGTTGGCTGCAACAAATGGGGCAACACTAAAGCTCAGCTCCAGCATACTTCAGGTATCAAAACCTCGCATCTCACTAACCATTGAACTAATGGCTACATAAATAAACCTGGAACAATTGGTGAGGGAAGAATTGCATAGAAACTTAACTCATGTCTCCTTGTTCCCTCTTTATCTAGAATCTCAGGGGTAGATTTCAGAATTTTAGAAAGAAAGAAGGAAAGCAATTGAATTTCCTAATCAGCCAAACTAAATCATATAAAAAGCATCTAACAAAAAGCTCTAAGCTTTTCCCAGTGAACCTGAATTGACAAGTTCACCTGTATTTCTCATTCCTTTTGATTCTTCTCTTTCCCTCAACACACAGAAAAGATAGCACATACTCTTCAGACAGGCTAATATTTTTTTAATCAAAAGGAAATTAAAGAAGAGGCAATGATGTACATTCCTTCTGGGGAAAGTAGAAGCCTCATTCCTATCCTGTCTTAAAATAGCCTGATTGAACTACAATATTTGCATTACAATTCTGGGTCAGCTGCACCCTGGGATTATGCGTGCAGATCAGAGGGTTGTTGAGTTTTTATTTTCAGCCTTGTAGATTTTTCACATTATATCCATTCTGCTGCACATTCCTCCTGATGTTATATATTGATGCAGTTTGCAACTATTGGAGAGATTTACTCCCTGGATATTTGGAGTAGGAAACAAGGCCTACGGCAGTTTTATTCATTGGAAGTGGAAACCTTTGCTGCAGAGTATCAGGTGTCAAAGTAGACAAAAGAGCCTTTGGTTCTTTTCAAACATTGATTCAGATTCTGATATTCTCTACTTTTGTATCAAATCATAGCATTCTTCACTACAGTACTCTGGATTTTACCTGGAGTATGTAAAATGAGGAACAAATAATGCTTATGAGGTGTCATCTGGTAAAAAGTCTTCCCTACAACTGACCTACAGCTGAACAAACGTCTACTACAGCTCGGCAGAAGTTTCAAATTAATTTCACTTTTGTCACATAACGTATGTAAAATTTTTGAATGTATTTTTATCAGACTAATTTGCAAACTTAATTCACGGGATAATTCTTGATCTGCTGACAGGTCTCAGTGGACAGTTCGTATGTACAATTCAGGCTGAGCCACTCAGTTACATAGATCAGGTGTTTTTACATTTCTCTTCTGGCAGCAGTGACTCTAAGTAATGCACAGACCTTGCAAAGGCCCATCTAGAGAGAGCTGCATTTGATACTCATCTCACTTTACCAGTTTGTGTGTAAGAAGCAGAGCACTTGTTGATCACAAAGGGGAATTTCAAGTATTAATTAAAGCTATTTAAAATCATTTGCTGAAAGGCACTGCAAGAATATCAAGTATTATTATCTGCCATGTACTGAAACAGTGAACAAATGACAAAAATTAGAGGTTGAAGAGACTATCTAGTCCCTAACCCTGATCAGTGCAGCAATAAGTGTGCTCTAAGAATGTTATTCAGTCTTAGTCAGTGACTGTACTTCTATCACATTTCTTAGCAATGTGCTCCTCTGTACGCTGACTCATAGTCAAGAACAAATTTCATCATCTTATTTTACCTTGAGAAATTACACTCCTTTGTATCATCTTTAATGGTTTTTTCCCAGAGTTTTTCCTTAGGGTTTTATGCTACATGTGCTGGGTTTTATATTGCAACCTCACAGCATTTGTGACTTTCTGAAACACTTTAGATCACCAGACCATTTCTCTCTCACATTTCTCTTCCAAGCTGTACATAAAAACCTCTTTTGATTTGCCTCCATGAATCAAACCTCCAGATAGTTCATCCTTTGATTTGATGCTGATATGAATTTCCCCTACTTTGTAAAAATCTTTCTTACACTAGAACTTATATAGAGATTACAATGCATGCATTTAGGGAGGAAATCACTGGACAGGATCTGACTGGAGCGAATGAAAAAGAATACAATCTTTTCCAGAAGAAGTTAATGTTCTTGACTCTGTACTACTGAAAAATATGTTTTATTTTCATTAGATACTTTATCCTTACCACATCCCTATGATTTCAAAGAGAACCTGCTGGTGTACTCATCTTCCTTTTTTGAAAAGTGAAAATACTAGGATTTATTTTGACAGCAAAAATCTTTCTATGTAAATGGTCTAGACAGGGCCAAGCAGTTGATGAACTGCAATTACTTTCATGATGGATTAATAATATATGTGCATGTCCTATTATTGTTGTTATTCCTTTATTATTGTTACTGATATACTGCTACATAGGAACCTCACTCTCTGATTTCTATACTAGTGTGATCTGTGTCATGCAAACAGAGGGGAAAAAAAGGGCCACTATTCCAGTTTCATGTCTGTAATGACATGAAATGAAATTGAATATGAAATTCTGATTAAGAAGCCAGAAGATGACATACATTCCAACATAATATACACCAAATTGATTAAAAGCTGGCTGACAGGCCTTAAAACATAACAATTTGAAAAAAACTCCCTGTCACCCTGCTTGACATGAGTCTTTACTTTGAGTGTCCTCTGGATATATAATATATATTCTACAAGAACAAAAAAGATTGTTTTTGTTCTTTAAAGCTACCCACATATGTACACAAAACAACTCTCTTTTCCACTTCCCTTTTCCCTTTCTCTCTGTCTCTCTCACTCTCGCAGACACAGCTGAGACCTGAGATGGAAAAGCCACAGTTACCTCCTCAGCAGAAAACAGTAACAGCATTTCATGTATATTAATGAAGATGCATTAAACATCTTTCACTGTGACTGAGCAAAACAGTGTTTGAAACCCTTAAGTTATTGAGAGAGGGAGGGAGGAAGAGAGAGAGAAAAATGTTATAGAAATAAACACAACAGTCTGAACAAGCCAAGGGCAACACACAGATTTTTCACTTCCTTCATGCTAGCATCTGTAATGGAGAGAACACATCAGAAGTCTCATCAGGTTCTATGCGGTGACTATGAATACGATACTCTTGAGTACTTTTTTATGGTTTAATTTTGTTTAATGTTATTGTTGCTAATATCCACTTAGAAGCATGGAATTAAAATGTTTTTTGTTACTAATATCATATTTTTCTGTTTGGCAGACTGATTATTTAGTCTTTGTTTCTAATGGGACTTGAAAGGAATATGATGTGCAATTTTTTTGTGCACAAGGCTTTACCTCGGTGTCTCAGTTCAGCATTGCCCGAGGTGGTTTAGTAGTTAACTTTCACTCCCTCTGCTGGCTCTCAGACATCAGAGCAGAAGATATTATTTTGTTTAGGTCCTACAAAAACGTGTTTACTATTGCTTTTATATAAAAATAATGGTAGCATTTAAAGGAAATTCCTGACACATTAAAACAGTTCTGGATACACTGTGTTTATGCATTTTGCAAGTTTGAACATTTTAGTCTCCCTCGGCCTTCCAAGTCCCTCTTCAGGGGTTCTAACCAGCCGTGAAGACAGCCAAAGTCTAGCAGCCCAGCAGAGTCAACGCTTCAATGTTTTCACTGCCAGATTCAAATTAGATGTCATAGTGAGAATCTTACGCCATCAGACTTTTACAAGAAAAAGAGTACATTTGACATAGCTATCAGCCAGGACTGTGAAGATCCTTTGGAGAAAATCAGCAACAGTTACAACTTAAAAGAGATAAGTATAAAGACAGATGATGAGCAAACCTATAGTGTGTAGAAGGAGGAGACCATTTAATCCCCTGAATAGCAAGGGGAGCTTAAATTGAAAGATTCAGTCATGCAGGCCTACAAAAAAATGTTGCCAACAGCAAACATGATTCCTGGTGCTAATACAACCCTCTTAGCCCATCATTCAAGACTCTTTTTTCTGTAATAATTGTGGAATTAGTGCATATAAACACAAGGATACTCTCAACCATTTTGCAGTATTATGCAAGAACAACCTCACTATCTGCATCTAAAATACAAAGGTCTTTTTCAACCTTACAGCTGGCCCTCCTGCTCTTCCATCATCACAGTTGACACAGCTGACAAGTTTATCTATCTTAACTGTACTCTCCCTAGCTCAGCAATAATTGCTGACAAGTATCTCTCTCTGCTTTCAAAACAAGCCGAACACTGGGTTTTCTGCAAAATCATGTCTGGAGCAATCAAAGGATCCTGTACTCACCCTGAATCTATTTTAGAAGAGTCTGGGTTTATTTGTGCTATTCTTCATGATCCTCCATAGAACTACCATCTCCAACAGCGAGACCAGTTCCTCCAGGGCTGCCTGCACAGGAGTCTGGGAATCTGCTGATGTGACTACGCAAGAAGCACTGACCTTCCATCTCACAGTAGGTCCCCTTCTATTGAAACCTTCCTAATACTGTGAAGACAGCAACAGCCCTCCTTCAGAGTTTGTCAGGTCAGTACCAGCAACACCAAAATAAAAGATTTTGGATCAAGAGATCTGAAAATAAACCTGTTACAATGTTCTCTCAGTATCTATGGCAAAATGTACAGACAACCTGGTGAATAAAAGAAAAGAGCTCAAAAAGAATCAATTAACACCTTCTCATCACTTAAAACTCACATCTGTTCCTCCTAGGTGGTCTGTTTCCAAATGGCAGTATGCAGAGATAGTAAAAGTAAAAATTGTTATGTCACATTGAAAGAGCGTTCACCGCCAGCTACAACAATCAACAATAACAGAAAAGCTTCCAGCAGCTACAAAACCTGAGTGTCATAAAGAGATGTCTAGAGACAAAGGTTATGATAATGACAAATAGACTTAATGCATTCTGTTCAGAACAAGACAAAAATCCAGGCCTGACACATATATGTTTTTAAGGATGGCATGAAGCATTACTGAAAGACTGCAGAGATATAAAATGAAAAATGAATTCTTTTAAGGAGTCTTTTAAAATTAAAATTTGGGTTTTTTCAGCTCCTTTACAGATACCATCAGAAGTCAGCTTTCCTCAGGATTTCTGATGCTTTCCTAGGGAAGTCTAGAAAATATTTTGGCCTTGAAGAAAACATATGTAATTTGACTACAGGTCTCTCAATGATAATCTGACAGACATTCATGTTCAGTGAACTTCTACATACATCCAGGAATGTTCTGAAAATGGTCCATATTGCTGATCCTTGGTTTGAGTGGCTTTAGAAGAGAGACATGCATGCAGTAACAGTATGGTTTAGTAACTACCCTAATACTAATGTTGCCTGGCAGGTCAGTATCCACTGACTGCACTGGCTGCTCCTACAAGGTGACCTTCTGCTCTTGTGACGTGGAAGTAACACAATCTCTGCAAAAGTGCACAGCACAGCTGAGAAAGTCATTAGAGAGACAGAACCGCAACTACCAAAAACTGAGGAGCTTTCCCTTTAACATATTAAATAAAGCTCCCTTGAGGCAAAAAAAATAGTAAACTACCTCTCAGATGAGCCAAATGACACATGGGACTCTACAGGTATATAAATAGGTAGAAAGAGTCTATCATTTTCATGGGCCAAACGTAAACCCAGAGGTCATACATTCTTCACACCCTAAGGTCTATGACACTGACAAGCATGCCTTAAGAAATAAATTGTACCTAAAAGGAAGTACAATTAAGTCCACCACTGTTTTATGTATTAACTTCACTCAACAAGTGCTGTGTAGAGTGCAACTACCTGGCATACAGTGGCAATCTAACACATTCGAATGGATGGTGCTTCACTGAAGACTACTGCCAGACTCCCATGTACTGGCATAAATGTTGAGAAAGACTTGCTCAGCATTTACCTTGGCTTCATAGGATCCACACAGAAGCATGTGCCAATATGGGAACAGGCCAAATGTGTAATCTGAGTGGTTTAGAAACAGACCTTTCTAAATTTCAGTCATCTTAATCTCATTGACTCGTGCTTTGGATTCCAGGTTGGAGCGAGAATGCTCTGTGTCTAAATGGACAGATGCACAAGAATAAGAAAGATGCACAAGAATAAACTTTCCTGGCCTTCTCCCACCCTGTCTATGGTACAGGATAGAAATGAGGCAGAACAAATTATGTGCCACAAGCCGAGGACTTTGCCCAAAGGTATAATCTAGTACAAAATCATGGAATCATAGTCTGGAAGAGCCTCGTCACCTAGTCCTTCTCCCTGCTCTGCAGCAAGATCAATTTGTGCTTATACAAATTCTTCTAAAATCCTTCAACTTCCCTAAGAAATCTATTTCAGTGCTTTATTACCATTATCATTAGAAAAGGTTTCCTAAAATCTCATCTGCGTCTCCCTTGCCCAACCATAGACTGTTTTTTTCTTGTTCTACCCACCATGAATTGAAGAAATGGACCCCCTCTCTCTTTACATCAGCCTTTTACGTACTCAAAGACTAATAACAAGTCCCTTTTACAGTTGGATAAAGAATTGTATTTCTGGTTTTGCTTCAGAAAAAGGACCAACACTATTTGCAGAGGCTCACTCAAGTTACTGAGTAATCTCCACTAGTAGTCTGAACATTCAGGTATACTCTCCTTGTCTCACCCTAGAGCACACTCCATCAGTTCAAGACCATGAAGATCTCTACAAATCTTACTTGTCAAACCAAATCCCATGCAGGATGCAGGAGGCCTTACTGGGCAAGAAGGAGGAATGGACACCTCTCAGGCCTGAGAAGTAAATTCACCATTATACTTTGCCAAGTTTGATTTCAGTGGTGCCAAAGATGTTTGTGGTATTGCAACTTTGATCCCTACTGTTCAGCTGTTCCCACAGCTGCCTGACAAAGTTAAGTTAGTTGGAAACTTTGTGGTGTCTGGGATGTAGGCTTTATATCCTCCAGAATTCTGTAGTTTGCTGGAAATAAATTGGGCATTTCTGAACTGACAGATCCTGCCTCTTCTCTTCGATGGGAAAGGTCATACACCAGACATACACCAAGGATCACAGTCCTTCTGAAGACCCAGGAGGCCAGTCTCAGGTCTATGTTACTGTACAGTATAAAGTCCACAGAGAAGATAAAACGTGGACAGCTGAGAAATACTTTCTCAGTTCCAAGCTCCATTTATTCAGTCATCCCAATCACTGCATATTGCAGCTTCATTCTAGCAGAACTGACTTTAATGAGGAAGAGATTTCAGATAATAATTCTGCTTTTTGAATAGTGCATTTGTGCTGAAAAGAAGTTATAAATGCTCAGTGTAAGGATTTTTTCTGATGTAGGTATGAAATGTAACTGGAACACTCAGTAATACCATAGGCCCCACAAACCAGAAATGAGAAACAGGACTGCAGGGATTGACAGTAGGTCTGGCCCATAACTTCAGCTGAAAAGACATGCAAATTTGTGAGGACCAAATCAGTGTGTCTCAAGAAAAGTCCAAATTCACATTTTCAGGCTAGCCACTCTGTTCCAGTACTTCAATGGTTTGAATCAAAACTCGTAAAGTGAATTCTAAACCTCAGAATTATTGAAATAGACACCTAATTTTTTCAGATCCACATCAGAGCAATAAAGGGTTAACATCTAAAGGTTTAAGGGTTTAACTAAGTAATCAGGAGGACATTGGTATTCCCTACCTGAGAGAAAATTTAAGGCAGGGATTACCTCCTTCAATCAAATGACTGCTCAAAATAAAATAAAAATAACAGTAATCTTGATGAAATAAAAAAGCCTTGTTTCTCCGCAGGGATCCTTGAACAGCAGAGCATTTGAGTGCAATGGAAGGGAAGCCAGCACTTGGCTTGTAGTGCATTAGTGCTCTATCACCTCTACTGCCAAAGTGAACCATTACTTACTAAAAGTGCTCTCTAGACGGGCCCCTTCTGGGACCACGTACCCATCACTTTCTGAAGGGTAGTTTGGAGGATTCTTCCCTTTTTGTTGGACAGTCCCCTGGGTTTCCAAACCTCATGCATTATGGATAGGATCTTAATGGAGACTGGCTGCCTAAGCACTGCTTGCTGAGCCTCTCAGCTCAAGACAGCCATTGCTGCTCTGTGCTTTCCGCTTCTCTTTCCATTTTCTGTATGCCAATTAGACTCAAATTTGATTTCTGTTCTATCTGTATGAACCCCATTAAAACCCAATTCTGCTTATTACCAACAGCTTTCTTTAAATGAAACTACTTTCTCTCTAAGCGTTCTCCCATTTTCAGAGGCAAATCAATCTGCAGTTACCTGACATGCTGCGAGCCCATGCCACGTAGACTGGTCCCCCCACTTTGTATTGAGAGAGAGCCTTCAGGTCACTGTCACCTCCTTGGTGCTTTGCAACCTGCCCCCGTGTTGTCAATCGTTGCCTTGCCTGATCAAAAATGACAATTCTTTTACATAAATGTCCTCAAATTACATCTCTCTACTGTAACATAATACCAAAATATTCTCTGTGGTATTAGCCACGCAGGCATTAGATCTAATAGTTAGTGGTCTCTGCAAACGCATCAGTGATTTAACTTTAGACAGAAAAGAAACTTGCTTATAAAATATTTGTCAGTATCAATAGGCAATTCATATCCAATAACTTCTTAATGAAGAGTCTCCCAGATTATAAAGAAGCTTTGTACCTATGTCCTAATCTTTAGCTAAGAAACTTGGGATATTTTATGAAGGTTATGGAACCTCTCTGTTGTTACAGATACAGAGGAATGTGAATGGGTTTGTGTCTTCTCTTACAGAAGAGAAAGGGGCAAAAGAGAAATATTTTTCTTTCAGAACACAAATAATGTCAGTTTTCTATGACTCCTTGGAAAAAGAAAAGAAATAGCTTCAAGAGGATGCAGTGAGGCTCTCTTCTTCACATCTTTTCCTGGTGATGATTATAGCTGTTAAAAACAGAAAGCTGCTGTTTTGAAAATTATGTCAGTGTAGCTTGATAATAGAGAACAAAATTGTCTACCCTCCATGAACAGAGAGGATCTACTCCTTTCTCCTTGCTGGTTAGCCATCCCTGTTATTTACTACAAGTGGATATGAAAACTCTTTCCATTAAAATGCAGTACACTTTTACAAACAATTGGAAACAGAAGGTACTTCAGATTTGGAGACGACTATACAATGACAGAACTGTCTTTGAAATCAGGCAGTTTGAGTAATACTTGAACTCCATCTAGTACATTGATGCTGAGATTGTCTCAAAAGACAATGAGGACTGATGCAGACATGAACATTTCTCTCCCCCAAGAGGCTCTGTTGGGGAAAGGCTGATTCCCTATTGAAGCTGGAGGAACCAGAGGCTTCATACAATGATCTCAGATGGAAGTGGTTTTGCTGACATGTTACCTGCTGATGGGTATATTTTAGTTGTAACATTCTCAGCATAGTAAAGCATGTGCAAAAAAAGCATAATGTGATGTCTTCCTTCTCCTCACGAGTTCTCACCTGAAGGTTTGTACACGGAGGGATTTCTCTGTTAATCGTCTCCATATAAGGCCAGCAGTAGAAACATTTCAGGCTGTTACACAGAAATGATACCCAGCCTTTCCTGAGCTGCTCTGGTTTTATTGTCTGGAACCTATCCACAAAGAAGGAACAGAGTCAGACTAAAATGACTCAGAAGCCACAGTAGAGATATAGAAAGTAATTAAAACTTATTTTGTAGTTAGGAATAATGAACTCTTTGGAGCAAGAATATGTCTGACTATTTTAAGGATTGCAGCAGGCCTTTGCTGAGCTATATAAATGGGTAGCACTTACATATATAACAGCTAACAATAAATATAATGGTATTTTATAAAGTACGCATATAAAATGGTAGCATGATAAACCGTAAAAACAGACAATAAATCATATTTTTCATTCAACCCTGGCCACTGCACCTGTGTTCTGTACACTACCCCTCCTCTCCAAGGATTTATCCTATTCCAGAGTCTAGGAACAGCTTGAAAAAGAGTTGCTACTTAAAATATAGAATGGGGAAAACTGCCAGAAGACTGTTTTCCTTCCCTTTCTCTTCTTCTAGTTACACAGGTCCAAAGTGCAAGATGTCACTCTTGCATTAATGTTAAGTTTAAAGGTCTATTGCTTTAATCTTCAAGGGCTGGACATGGATGCTGTAAACCAGCTGGCTCACTGGTGACAAGTCCAGGGAAAGGCCTAATTCCCGAGAAAGGAGAAACAAAGCAATCACAAAGCACTTCCTTTTAGCCACTGGTTCTAGCTAAACAAAACTTCCTGCTCACATAATGATTGAGAAACTCAGGGTTGCTGCTTTTTCCACCTATGAACAACAAAACTTGGTTTTAACTGCGGCTGCAGCCTCTGGGCATCAGCGAAGTTCAACTGAGTTCAAAAGAGAGTAGGAAGCCATATTTACTTTGGGGAAATCCTGAGTAAAAATAACATGCTTGTGTGCTCTGTAACACATGCACAGTGAGCTCAACACATCTGGGATGTGTAAGATCATTTCTGTAGCTTGCTTGCAGCAGTATCCACTGTTCTGACCAGGCTGCTGGACTGCTTGAAATCCAAGCAAACGGGCAAAATCCTCAAATACCATCCAAATAATATACTTTTGGAGGGAAAAAAAAGACATAGACAAGATGACACACACATATGGTTGTCTTAAGATAGGGAGGTAACACTCTAGTTACTTCTTAGCTTAGGCAAGGTCAAATACAGGAGTCCAATTTCCCTTAGAGTAACAGAATTTTTCTTTCTTATTTCCCTCCACTGGCCACCACTGTTCCTTTCTTAAAGCTTTCAGCACTTAAAGACCTTATATCCTCAAGGATACGTATGACATAGACTTACTGCTGTAATAATATAACTCCCTGGGTGAAGGTTTTTACATTGGAATAAGCATATCCATATGGTAAGATTTGCTGGGATGGCTGGAGCATTGGAATTGCACCTCTGTGGGTAGGTAGGTCACTAGAAGTTTCTACGTGAACATGGCCAGGAATATTGGCTCATCACCCAGCCTAACAAAACCACAGGTAACTCACTCTTCTCTCTAGATCCTGTATGAAAGGCAGTCTTTCAGTGTTAACTTCTTTTTAAAAATCTTAAAGAGCACAATGTCTTCCTGGTCCACACCCATGATCGCCAACAACACAGTCAATTAATTTCTAATGAACTCTAAAATACTGCTTTCCAGGTCCAATGCATTTTTAGATAACATCCTTAAGATCAAACACAAAGACAGTTTTGAGAGCATGTAAATGAAGATACTTCTTAACACCTCTGTGTATTATTATTCCCTGGCACCATGGGTGGGTGACATTGGAATTAAGAGGTTGACAGAAGAAAAGAATTGGATAGCACAGTATGCAATGGCTTGGGAAGTTCTGTAGGCACAAAAGGCAAACAGTAATGTCAAGCAGATGGCTAAAAACAGGAACTAAAGCAGAAAGAGAAAAAGAAGAAGTTGCTTGAGCAGCACGCACACACATTTACAAGGTCTCATTGGCAAACCAGGACAATGAGTCTTTTGTACAAAGGAAATAAATTATACAACATGGAGCCATATCACTCTGCACACAAAGCTGAATTAAATGAATTGACTGATTAATAAATCAGACATCAAGAACTACTGAAAACTGCCCAGGAACTCTTACTACTGTATCCTTCCTATGTACACATAAATGACGTACTATTGTTTTAAGTGGTCAGAATCCTATCTTATCACATGTGAACATCATAAGCCCTTTATAGCAAAGAGCCAGAGCAGATTCTTTTTTTAGCCTAAATGTTAAGAGCCTTTGCTTTTGGAACAGGACAGTTCGAATTCTATCTCCAGTTAACCACAAAGCCCCAAGTGACTATAAAATGCAGTAGTGACATCTGTACACTTTCAGAGGCCACAGATTGTTTCCATATTCTAATTACTACATCTCATTACAATGAAGAAAAATCACTTTTTTTTTTTTTTTTTGAGTCACAGATGTAAAAGGAAGATCTTGCGGTGAAAGTAAAGGATTCACAGAATCCAGAGGCCTAGAATTTTTTCTCCTTCCAACTATACTGCAGACTTCCAGTGCAATAACACTCACTTTCTTCCACTGGGTCTTGGAAGACCTAACAAATCTGTGTTCATAAAGCATTTTGAGGTCCTAATTTAAATGCCTCATACTGTCACATTAAATGCATTCCAAACAGAATTTTTATAATCACAGATTAGAAAGTTTTAAAAGAGGAGACACTAAATTTCTTTTGTATGGCTGATTTTTTGTGTTAATTTTATTTTTAGAACACTAGACAATTAGGGGATACTATACAGTATTTGAATTTCCAAAAATGTAATCCTTGATTAAATCATGGTTATATGAAAAAAGTCTGTCAAGATAACATCCAACTCATGTAGTTCTGCTAACCTTCCAGCCATTCTAAGGCATCCAAAAAGCAAGTAAATTACAAACGTTGGTTCAGTCAGAAAAGAAATGCTGCTGGTATGATCAACCACACCATGATGGTTTTCAACCCAGTGCCACATATTACTACGGTAATTGTGTTTAAATTTAACCCAGCAATGAACTGGGTGCTTGATATTGGCAGGAATCTGCAATTCTTCACCAACATTTATAGTCTGCAGCATCTTCTTTGGAAACACTGAGTTTCATGCGAATACTTAAGCCACAGCTGGCATGATAAGGCATGCATGCTTGTGTCCAAAAATATGCACTCTGGGTGCGGTAGGAGGAACAAGGTCAAGGGACATGTGCCTTCAAGCCTAGGTACTCGCTGGAAAGTACTCTCATGGTGCAGGAGTACTCACCCAGTGAAACCCAGCGGGGCAGCGCTCTTTTATAAGGGTTTTCCATACCACAGGACTTTAGAAGTCACTGACAGACTGCCAAAGAAGTTAATGAGATTTACCTAGATATAGGTGTTTAAAGGCATAAAAAATAGCTGGGTATGAATCTCCCACTAAACCTCTAGAGCCAAAATACCCAAAATGCTATGAAAAAAGCCCTCTTGTGAGTTTTTTGTGAGACATAAGCAAATTAATTCAGAGGACATGCTATACACACCCTTCTTAAACCCGTCCCATATAACAAAGGAGTTCTGCAGATCCGCAGTAGCTCCTGCGACCCACTATCTGGAAATGTAGGTATTTTCCTGTTCCAAAAAATTCAGACTCACTGTGTCTTGGTGGGGGATCTCCAAAGAGTGAGTCACCCTAACTGAGCTGCCACTTTTGGCCTAAGTAGCTTGCCTAACTTGTTTTTGTTAGCAACAGATGCAAAATCACAACTCCGGGGTTTCAGTCCCTGTTCAATCTACAGTTATCCATTCTCAAACTGAGCTTGCATTGCCATTTTGCAATACAGAGTTAGCTGTAAAATGAATGACATTATAGTGGTGACACCAGATCTTTGCAACCTGAACTCTCCAGTATAAACAAAAAGCAGAAATGAATCCTCCGTCTCCTGAGCATTAGTAGTTCCTGAAAAGAGCAAATGCAGAATTGCTTTACTTATGGTCAAAAATGAATACTGCGAGGAAGTGACTGGAGGGCATTTTAGATTTCATGTTAAAGAAACAAAGCACAAATTGACTTTTTATAAAGGTCAAGTGAAAAATTTGATATCTTAAGGCTGCAGAGAATTTCTACTCTGTTCATTTCTGTTTACATTTTAAAAAAAGAGGAGAAAAATATTGTCATGTCCAGCTTAACAGATGATCTGGCTTGGGACAAAGGAAAGGAAAAAGAGGGAAAGACCATATTTGCAAGAAAACCTGGACTACAAATAATACTGTTTATAGTCACATTCCTCGATGGAAGCTATTATGTTGTTCTTTCACAAACCATTACAACAGTAACAAAATTTGTCCAATTTGGTTTGTACATAACCTGAAGGTTCCAGCATTTGCCACAGATTTGTGAATTGGTTATGTGCTGAAAAAGGTATTTAGGATATATAATTCATTCTCTAGGCTAAAAATACATAATGTAACAAATAATACCCATACTGAAAATTATATTTTACATTCCTTTCACATGGACTAAACTATGTCCCATGTGAACTGACTAAAAAGCTTCGCAGCAATTAAAAAAAAAACAAACAAAAAACCCTGAATCTGATGTTTTAACCTGAACCAGTTTTAATCATTATGCACAGAGTGACTTTCATCCTACGGCGTGCTTTGTTCACACCATTGCTAGATTCATTGCTGTCTCAGTACACTGTGGCTCACCTCCTATATGTGAGATGAACATTAAGACCAAGGACACCACAGCCTCTGAAAAGGGAAGCAAGAGGGCAGTCCTGGGGAAAGAGCAACAGCACTAATGGCAACAACAAAAATCTTCATGATCAGAAACACAAACAAAAAAAGCTTTTGCTGCTTCCTTCCCCACAGCCTCTCGGTCCTTTCCTCTCCCTGCCACAGATATTGCAAATTTTGTGTGTTCGCTCGGGAAGGAGGTTACTCCCTTTCCAGGGATCACAAGCGTATTTCACAGAGGGCTGAACAAGCTCTTCAGAATAGAAGCCACTGCCCCCGAATGTTCATCTGCCTCCATCTGTACACAAGCCCGCCCTTCCAGCCCCCTTTAAATTTTCTAGTCAGGGAGATCAGGGTTGTTGGGTCTTTAATCGCCTCCTCACAGTTTCACATACAAACCTTGGCTTCAATATTTGGATACATTTCCTGCTTTTTTTTTTTTTTTAAATACTCTTTTGAAGCCAAGTTGCTGAGTGAATCGTAAAGGGAGAGAATTCCAAGAGCGTTAGCTTCTCTGCTGTTCCCAGGGCAGGTCTGGGCCAAAATAAACCCCCGCTGTGCCAGCAGCAGTTACTTACAGTCAAACACCAGGCATCACAGCACTCTGCAGCTTCCCAGTCCGAACCATCTCCTATTTCCCTTAATAGATAAAGCCTCCTTAGAGATTTCTCACTTGGTCTCCAACTGCACCCCTTCCCATGTTTTCCTTGAGTCACAAAACAACCATCAGAAAAGAAAATGGTGAGAAGGTAAATATTCTGTCTTGGATCCAGAAAGTCTCTGCCCAGAACATATCCTGCTTCGCTACAAAGCTTTTCCATTCCCACCCTCGTTTCTGCTTCTTAAGAAAGGATTTGTTCCCAGTTTCAGAAACTAGTGGTTTACATTGAGCCTTCCCCTCCACCACTTCTGTTCACATAGAGAACTTGGATGCCTAAATCAAATTCCTGCTAAAGAATTCAAGGAACAAATGGCTGCTGCTTCACTGATCTCAGGATTTCGGTCAGTCAGGACCGAAATTTGACATCTGGGCAGAGAAGTCTCAGTAAGAGATATGTCACCAAGTCAGTCACTACATAACAAGGATGGGATTACTTTTACCTTCTGGAAAGAAGCTTAATCTTAAAGCTTAAGCCACAGTAAGAAACCTGTTGCAACAGCTATTTGATAAAATTAAAAATTATTCCAACTTTAAAGATTTTGATATCATTTTCTCACAAATTTCACAATAATTTTAAGATTTTTGACCATGTTTACTTCATTCTTCAACCCAATTTAGGTCAATTTGCACCAGTTGCGTTCACACCCATTTTACATAAGCATTTGTACCACAAATTCTGGTGACTATCATGCTTGCAGAAAGTTAACTCCAAATGTTTATGGGCAAAAGTCTGTAGGGGAAATGTCTGTGCATTTGATCAAACAGCAAACACAAACAATACCATGACAATTACAGTTTGGGTGACTGTCAAATAACGGCACAAATCTGTCCATAAGCAAGTCTGGGAGATCCAAAATTTCACAAATTTGGAAAAAAAAGAGTCTGATCATTCATACTGCATTGACAACAAGTAAAACAAAGGAACTTGGGTATATTAAAGAGGCAAATCATTCCCAGAGTTGCCTACTCATCTTCAGTACAGAGGGTGGGGAAGCCCCACAGTCTAATTTGCATGAGGAATGCTTGTAAATATTCAGGAAAATACCACAGTCCAATCTATCCAGAGACACTTTCCCCATATTTTTTTTCCTAAGATGTCTTCACACTCCTCTCCATGACCAATAATTTCCTCCCTGGAAAGGCTGGTCCAAGAAACAAAAGAGTTGAACTCCTCTAGACTCCGTCCCCCACCCTTAGGAAAGAACCATCACTTTGATTCTGAAACAGCATCACTGCAAACCACAGGCTTTTACTACATTAAGGCATTAGGGAAAGCATTCTCCTTAACATGATCATAAAAACCTGATACTATTTTTGACCATTCAGTTGTGCCTGAACAAGAAGGCAAGGCTGTTGAGTCCTCGTTCTCTCACATATATATATACATGCACTTTTTTGTAATTGGTTCTGCTCTAATCACAGCTCCTCCTTTACGCTTTCCTCTTCTCTGTATTTATTTCTTTGCACGCCTGGCTCCAAATACCAGCCACTGCAGCAAATCCTCCACAGCAGTAACAGTAAAAGGGACTTCTTAATTCAATAAAATTTCTAACAAGTCACAGAAATGAATTAGTCTTTTGCATGTGTGTTGTTTTCTCATGGTTACAGTCCTCTCTCACTTCCACCCTGATCCTTTTTTCTATTACCCCCTCTTCTCCATTTCCGTGCGAATCTGACTTTTCATTTTCCTCGTTCATGTTCCAGCTCTCGCTCTCTCTCTCTCTGTGTCTCACAGTGGTGCTGGAACATGCAGCAGGAATATGATGGATGATCACCTGTCACAGCTTGTTTATTATAATTCAGACAATCAATTACACATCCCTAATGCTGGTTGTCCCGCTGGAAATTTACATGCTCGGCACAGACCAATGTGAAAATGGAATCTCATTTGCCAAATGTCTTTCCGTGGGTACAGCATGATGATTACAGTCTGGTTGTTTCAACAGTTGTGTATGTCTGACAATGTCATCACTTACTGCTTGCCACAGGTCACATTGCTCTAAGGCATTATTTATTGTGTTATGCAGGCTAAGGCTTTCAGAGGACAAAGATGTTGCTAAAGCCACTATGCTCAAGGCAGGCGGACAAGGTACATCACACAGCAGGCACACAGTTTCAGCACCCATCACCTGCCTTTGTTTCCACTGGTGTGAATCCTTGTACTCTCTCCACCTTCTTTTCTTTTATGGATGACTGCCTTGTATTAAAGGGCTGGTGAGCTCTTGCATTGACAGGCACGGCTCTGGCAGGGGGAGATGCTGTTCATGCAGTTAAATAATCCCAGGACAGCTAGCAATTTAATAAGAAGCAAAAGATTGCAGAAAAATGAGACAAGGGGGAAAGCAAAAATGGCTTGTAAGTGTTTAGCTAAAATGCTACACAGTAGTATACACTGAACCTGCTGGGAAAGGGTTAAGTGCGTTTTACTGACTGAGTGGTAGGGATCATTCTTCCATTTAGGTAGAAGGGAGGTGGGAGATCCTACAGAAAAGAGGATGTAGAGTATGGACTGAGCAGCCCATCCTGGGCTTCAGATCAAATACTGGATTTGAGCTGAAGTAGCCAGAACTTCAGAAAAAGGAGGGAGGACTTAAATTTCACATGTTAACTGTGTTTATGAGCAGGTCTAAGAACACACAAGTTTGTGTAAATGAAGGTTTTAGAAATCCCATATGCAGGATGCTTCAACAACACACCTTGTGATGCAGAGACACAGACACATGCAAACATATATAAGATGTAAAGGAAATTTCCTCTCCCTTAACAGGGGAGAAAGGCAGGGAAAGGAAGATACCTTCCCTGACTAGGAGCCAAGTTTCCAACACGTTCCTATTAATTGAAGAGAACAACACAGAAATAGTCCCATTAAATCATCTTGCTGACTTAGGTTTGCCATTGTCTCACACACGAGTCAGCTGCTTCCCTCCACCTCTTTCTGCTCAACTCAGACAGACTGGTTTGGGTTTGGTACCAATATTGCCTAAGCTCTAAAGCACCCAAAAACCAGTCATTCCTGGAAGACTCAGGTGGAAGACCAAAAGTAAACCTACTAGACTGATTTTTCTAAATGCCAGTTGAAGTTTTGGAGGTGGTTGAACTTTTTCAATAGTTAAAATTTTATTTTTCAACATCTGAACGGTTAATTCTAAAGATCTGTGAGCACAAAAATATTAGCATAATCTGCAGAAAAGCCATGACATTTATGACATATAAAGTAAAAACCTACACTAAATAACAAGTTTCTACTCCTTCAATAAACAGGACTAACCTTAAAGAGGGTTGGCCTGTTGTTCAGAATAGTTATTTTACCAAGGTGGAGAACAAGCAGTGAGTCTTCTCAGGAAGTGAAATAGCGTAGTACTGATGACACTTTTTAAGATCTTATGAGCCACCTACCAGTGTTTTCTCAGTCCTGTGTGCACATGAGGCCAGAAAGGAGGCCCTTCATTCCTCCTCACAAAATAAGGGCAAAAGAAAGTATTTAGCTTTCAGGTGAGAGCTATGTTCCCTGTGTGAACAGATGCATGAGATGTATTTGCCTTTGACAGCAGAGGACTGGAGCAGAGGAATTGGGAAGATCCTCCGAAACCTTTGTTCTTAATGATACCATTTCTATATCCATGGGACAGGATTCAGCAAGTCTGTGTGTAGCAGATCATGTTAGATATTTATTCATACATTAAAATCGCTGTCTCAGCAGCACCGTGAGAAGTAATATTGGTTGCAAATCCCGCTGAGTCAACCCAAATCATGACAAAGCACTCACATTCTCTCTGAATATATGTATATACACACACACATGGATTTACTATAGTGGTTTTGTATTTAAATAACCTGTTTTTTCAATAGAGGATCAGCACACTTAGTACTGAGGCTACATGTGCATCTAATTTCACAAATGATACAAGAGCATGTGAAAGGGCTCAAGTCCTTCTTACATAGCAAAAGGCTTCCTGTGCTCCTGTGAGTTCTGTATGAGTTGGCATAAAAAAAGTCTGCTGAGGGGGTAGGAAGGAAATGGAGCAATCAAGTGTGTAAGGAGTCACTGCTACCCACGGAGGCAAATGTTACTCTGAAGCTGGCTGAAGTGAATCATACTGAACCCTCAACCTCTTTTTTTTTTTTTTTTAAATTTCTCTGCTCCTGTCTTCAGAAAGATGCATTAGTTACAATTAGGAAGAGAAGTAAACAAGTATTAGCTCTTATGGCTATGAAATCCTAATTGTATCAGAGAGACAGTCTGGGATAAGGAAGGCCACCTCTGTTGTGTTATATGTGGGATATGAAGCTGTGCCGAAACTTTCTCAGGGAGTGCTGCAATATCACCACTACCTCACTTGATATAATAGCAGGGCTCTGAGGATCAAAATCACACGAGCTGTCTTTAGGCACTTAGTGAAGTAAGGTCTCAAGATGGACTCTGTAAAACAAGGCATGTTCTGGGATGCTTCTAGTGAGGATACAGGACTTCCCAAGCCCAGTGCTAACTGCAGACTGGCTTGAACAACTGCAAGACTATTCATAAACTGGGCTGCTGTCTGAGGCAGCCAAGCCTGATGACTCCTATACCTGGTTCTGAGGCAAGGCAAGGGAAGACACTCACCAGCTTCAGTGCTTGCATTAGGACACACAATGGTCCTTCTGTGCCAGATTCATAATTCAGTCTGTTCTGCCTGCAATGGGAAGCACACTTTGCCTCTACCACAGGCAGAATATCTAAAGACAAACACAGCTACATAGGTCGGGGAAGGTTCATGTGCTCCCAGAGGAGAAGAAGAGTTTTCTCACTCTTCTCCATCAACTACAAACTTGGTAGCTGCCACGAGACTCAATTCAAGAGGTGCTGCTAAAAAATCCAATCAATTAAAGAACTTTTTCCTCCTAAACAGGCAAATGATAAAACTTTTACCCTGTGAAACAGTCAAATTCTCATGCTTACAAGGTAAGTTCCTTTCCCGCTGCCCCCAACAACCTCACTGCAAATGGAATTTTAGTTTGCTTATTACAGTGGACTCAAATTACACCAGACGTTTCATTCCTCCTTGCTGTAACTGGTATTTTGCTGTTCATGCAAGTCCCACTGTGTTTTACAAAACAGATTCATTTTTACATTGTTTTTGTTACTACTTGTGGCATAGTAGTACTGAAAAGTTCTCCATCAACTCAGTTTTTGACTTAGACACTATACAATCACATGAAGAGGGACCACTTTTATATCAAAGAAATATAGTCAAAACAGACAATGCAGACAAAGGGCAGAAAACCGAGAGAGACGCAGCGAGAGTTTACATGTTCAAGGTCAAAAGCAAAGCTGGTAATACAATCTTCCTATTCTTACTCCATTACTCAAACCACTAGACAAAAGTGTCTTCCTAGCCTACTCTCTCATCAGTTCTTATCCACCCTCTAAAAACCCCACAATTCTGCAGCATGCAAACATCCTACAAATCACATGTGGAGAGGTCAAATGCTACCCCATGCAAAGGATATGATGAACCTGTCTGGAAAAAGTGACTCAAGATACTTAGGAGATATTGCATATTGTCATAGGACTGAAGTATAAAAATGGCTCAGTTTGTTCTGTAAGGCTAATCTGGAAAGCACTGAATGCTCTCCGCTCCTACTGAAAGAGGGTCCCTCTCCCTACAGCACTCCAGCCTTGTAGCCGGTGCTTTCTACATGACTGAGTACTTTTACAGACATGACCAACTTACGCACACAACATATTTCTGAAATAAAGACCATGTATTTGTTCCTCCTTTTGTGGGCACGCTCTCCAGAGCAAATGATTCATGTCACTTGAATCTAAACACCTCCATCCATGCGAACGAGCATCTCTGTCTTCACTGGTTGCAGGAGGTAGCAGAGTGGACCTACTGTTTTGCCCACAGCATTCCTAGTTTGCTTGAATGCACTTTTTGACAGTTAAGGCTGGAGATCTGCTGAGTCAGGCAGCTCCCCCAGCTGCTCACCGGAAACACAGCTGTTATGCAAAAATAACCATGAAGGTAAGGACTTGCACTTTTTTAGAGAACACAAAAAGAAAACACATTGATTCGCAAACTCAACAACAGACTCTTGCAGCTATTTGATTAGATGCAATCCTACTTCATGCGCTTCTCTTACTCTGGGCCAGAGTCTGTGCTGAGTACTATCCTGCTCTTTGTAGGCTGTTTCTGTGTGACAGGACAGGAGCTAGAGCCATCTCCCCTCCTGATTTTGTTGATCCAAACTGGGAAACCTGAGCTCACTGTTTAATTAGGAAAGGACGGAGGAGGGTGTCAGGCAGGTGGACAGCTAATAAGCACAACCCCATATTGCAGCGCATTGCCTGTATCATGTTATGGAACAATATCAAACCAGTGCTGAACAAGCTGCTGTTTCCTTGCGCCTGTGTCCATGGCGTCCCCAGTTGTGCAGTGGCACCTGTTCCTCTGAATGTGAGCACAAGCTGTTCCCTCTGCGCTCCAGCACATACAAGTCACGACTCTCAGATTCAGCAGCTACTTGGATAATACCCCAACTTCTTAAAGGGCTCCAGCTCCATTGCTGCTGGTTCACTCAGTATCACCGCGCACAGAAGCAGCTCCAACAAAAGCTGAAGGCTGGGAGATGGCAAAAAAGCACAATACAGAAAATGGGCGAAGCCAAGAGCTCATGAGGAAAAAAAGGAATCGGCTTATTTAGGTAATCTGTATAAGGACTACATGGGTTTGTTCATCTTGAATGTGACCTGCACTGACGTATCCACTACATGACAGCATTTACCAAGGCTCCCTAGGTTCCAAAAAGGGTAGCTATTTACATGGAAATGCACAGCCCCCTCATCTGTCAGCTGGGCGAAGAGGGGGAAGGACTGTCTTTAAAAAGCCAATGCAGGTAGTGCCCACAGTTTGATTTCTACATGGCACATGCTGTAGATGCGCTAACTCACCAAGCACCTTGGTATCCAAGTAATAGAACTGCAAAGACACCATTCAACCCTGGGCGCAGTGCTCCCTCTGTCCAAACCAGCCCATTAAAGGTCAGTCCTGAACAACCGTAATCTCATTTCACCTCTCCCCAGCCACTCAGAGGAGAAGTGAGTTGCCCTTTCCCTCACCATAAGGCCAGGCTGCTACCCGGGGAATTTACACTTCGCAGCCCCCATACCTTAATTAATTAACAGATTAATTCAGAGAGGCCCAAACTGACAGACAAACAACGAATGTCCTGTGACAAGCCCCAGAAAGCATCACATTAATGACCCCAGAAATCAAAAGGAAGAGAATAATTAAACATAGGCTGTGGAGGAGGGAGTAGACGGGGGGGCAAAAGAAAAAAAAGTTATAGTGGTCAGATCCAAAAAAGGCAGATAGCAGATATCAATTTGCATAATAATTCTGTGAACAACAATGGGTGCCCAGAAATTCTATTTAAAGGCTGTAATATTAATTTAATGGAGAAAAAAATCTAATACAATTCCCACAGAATTTTTCAATTAAATTAATATGATGGGCTTTAATGGATATCTTAAGCAGAGAGCATGATTAACAGAAATACTGCATAAATTACACTTATATATTTTATAAAAACTGGCACATAGCCTTGCCATGCAGGGGACCTTATTCTAAACTCTGGCATCCAGTTGTAATTGTATTTAAAAGAATTGCCCTGCTCAGAGATGAACCATTTCCTCTTGGGATTTTTATCCTTCCCATAGTCTGGACTAGTAGCAATGTGACTCCAAAGAATCAGAAAGAACTGAAAATAGGAATTGTCTTGGGGTGGGTTTTTTCCCTGTTTGTCCAGTGTCTAGAGAAACTGGGTATGGTCTGTGCATAGGACTTCAGAGTTGCTGCAATACACCTAATATACTATTAACAGTAGTTACCTGCAGGAGTAATACACCCTTCCATAACTGAACACTGGGGAGTCCTGTAGTAATACAAAGCCTGGCAATGTAGAAAGGAAGAATTTTAACGATACAGTGCCCAGCCAAACCATAGTCCCAGCACCATGACCACAAAAAAACAAAGTTCTAAGGATGGTAGAAATATAATCCCAGCATCCAATTCACTCCTCCACAGAATAGTCTTAACTGACTTTCAGATAAGCTTCCCATGTTGCACAGTCCCGAACAAGCCTGAACTGTTAAGGAAATAAGCTGTTAAGTCAATATCCCATCTCTACTCGTATCACAAGTTCCCCTTCTCAACCTCAACTGCCTCCCTGTTACTATCCCTAGCCCACACAATTGCACCCTCATCCTGAACAGCAGCTTTGGTGCTTACCATTATGACCAGTTGTACATATTGACACTTTAATATAGTGTTGGTGAGGCGTTCCTAAAAATCACGCTGTATTTCTTCCTCCTACTTTTTCCACTAGCACACAATAGGAAACAACACAGAGGTGTCTAGTTGCAAATCTGGCTATGCATTACATTTAGTAACTTTAAATTCAGGCATGAATTACAATAGCAGATACAGTCTACATACGTGCAGGTGCAATGGGGGCATTGCACCCAGTCAGTGCTGATTGCTCAGAAGTAGCTCTGCAGTGTGCTGGAAGAACC
Organism: Aramus guarauna; assembly: GCA_013400195.1. Taxonomy (NCBI): domain Eukaryota; kingdom Metazoa; phylum Chordata; class Aves; order Gruiformes; family Aramidae; genus Aramus; species Aramus guarauna. The sequence goes on from VXBL01010273.1 coordinate 646,417, forward strand.
ATTGCTCTTGTGACTTCAGGTGGCTCAACACCGTATTAATTAGTGAGTGTTGTCATATAACTACATTAAAATTCTGAATGCAGAGGTAGGAAGAACTTTGGTGGAAGCTTGAAGTATTAGAAGTTGCAGTACAACCACTTTTAGAAGCTGGGTATACCATACATCATGAGCTCAACATAGTTGTACCCTTGATCTAATGTTTTTTTAGATTATACCCACACAGCAAGCTAAATTTTATCATAGAGATACCACACATACATTTCATAGTTCCTCCCACATAATCCACACAGAGATGTATTCAACAAGTTTTATAAATATTTGAACAAGAAGATCCTGCAAATAAAACAGATCCTAGTTTTATTCACAGCTTAACTACTACACGAACCTGTTGTCCCTTTGAGCAATTACTAGACATACATTTTCTGCAGCAGTGCCTTCTCAGCGCATTCTTAATTTTGGAAAACTGTGGCTCCAACTCTTCAATTTGTTCACCATTAACCCTTTCTGAAGAAAGTGGGAACTGATATGCTCTGAACATCAGGAATCCTCAAATTAAGCCTTCCAAAATGCCAACATTTTGAATTAGTGGCACTTTGGAGTATTAGAGACACAACGATCAGCTTTTTGATTTGTAAACTCAGTTCAATAAAATTTTACCAATGTCATAGTCATGAATCCTAATAAATATTTCTCAAAATCACTTTAAGATTGCTGGACAGCAGGTGCTAGTGAATGCTAGTTGTTATTCTTTTTCTTACGAAAACCCTATCAGCAACTCCATGCTGTGATATCTGAAAGAACAGCTTCCAATGAAGAAAAATTGCTTGTCACTTGCTGCCTCAAGATGTGAGATAGTTAAAGTTAAGCAGAAGCCATATTGCTGTGTTTTCTATTTCTTTCATAAAACAGAAATAAAGTACCCTGTGGAAATATGTGAGCTGAAGTGACAAGCATCTCTTGAATGCTTTTAATTGCTGCCAAAAATAGTCTGAAGCTTTCACCAAAGTTAACACAGACAAAATTTCCATGGAAAGCATCAGTTCCATGTGAAAAGACGTTAGCTATTTCATCAGTTAAAATAAAAACAGCAATTACACACTTTACCTCTTCTGAAAATTCCACTTTACCTTACAACAGAGAGATGCATTTTAAACACTGTGCTTACATCAGTGGAGAATGCAAGAAGCTCGGAATGCCATCTTACTTATATCACTATATAGTAACATCATTCCCTACCACTAGTAGGCAGATTTTAATCATCTTCTTTTCATTATTGTTACAATAGCGCCTAATAATGCCAGTCAAGGACTAGAATCTCATTTGCTAAACTCAGCATAAAGACAAAATGCTCCCAGCATGTTCAACAACAAACATCGTTAAAATCCTGCCTTCAAAGCTTCTAAAACTTCGTATCATCGATAAAAATTCAAGCTGAGTTAGTGGCAGAGTCACTCCCCAGTTACACAAAATTAATCTTCCCTCATTCTAAATTTAATCAGTAAATACTCCCAGGCCAGATGACAGGATCTCTCACTGACTGTTTGAAGTCCCATGCAGTACAGTGTCAGCCATATGCAACAGCTTTGGCCAAAAACGTTAGTACAACTCTGACAGCTCATCTCACCAGTGGTAGCAGATCCCTGAGCATACCTCCTGCTAGAGCTAGGCAGAAAACAGTATTCTTATCTCACAAAACTTTCAGTTACCTTTCTCTTCCTCTCTTCATTTATCATCAGCTCTCAACAGATGCATTTTTTTATTGTCTCCCACTCTTTCCCTGAAACAGAAAGAGACTAAGATATCCAAGGTACTCAAGGCACTCATGTGGAAAATTGTCACTGCCCGCTTCAGACCTGTGACCTGACCTAGATCTTTAACAGTGCAGGTAAATTCTCCCAACACGAGGCTATTAGCATTATGAAATAATATTCTGGCACACGTTTCTCTCGTTTTAGCTAGAAGGGTTTGGACCTGAGGGACTACCCTGACAGTGTTCCCCAACCATGTTCTTGACAAAGACAACCTATTAATGGGTGTTTTCTGAAACAAAACTGTTAAAAAAAAAAAAAAAAATCCTAACCAGCTGTAGCCTAAAACCTGTATTTCCTGAACACTGACAACTCCCAGTCAAGTCAATGAATTCACAAGATGTACAAGATGCAGGATTGGGCTCCTTGTGGTTAAAATTACTATTTTTCCAGTTTCTTTATTTAAGTTTTACTTCCCCAGTATCCAGAACAAACATACATCAGCATGAAAAGAACCCATTAATATGTCTAATGCTTTCCCCCTAAAACTACCATGATCTCACCACTTCCAAAGCCCAAAGGAAATTAAAGCACAGCTCAAGAGAATGGTGCTGAAGGATACAACTTAAAACCCAAGAAAGCTGGGAAATTTCTGTGTAAAGGCTGCAAATCTGGGCTTGGAAAGGAAAGAAGCTTACAATGAGCTGTAATAAAAATATTCCAGTCTGTAACCTGAAAAGAGAAAGCCTGCCATTCAGCAAACAGGAAATCCCAGAATTTATAGATGACCCTGTTACAAAGCAAATGTTTTGGAACAAATCGTTCTTTCCCTAGCGCCTGTTTTCCACTGTTTTCCCTCCTGCACTTTCCCCTATAATACAAGGGCCAGAGCAGCACCGTCTGGCTGTCGCTGGTAGTGGCACTTCTCAGGCCTACACCCCCAAACACAAGATGAAGTGAGTAACCTAACAAGGGAGCCTGAACGCGTGACTGGTTTTTTTCAATTGTATCAGTTAGTATAACTAAAGGTATTATCCTCTCCCTATTAAACTTGCCATTTTTATTCCCATTGATTATTATAACTGGAGTACAATTACTTTCCTACTAAAAAAAAAATGAAGTTTAGAAAAGCTTGTGTGTAGGTGTGTGATGTGCAGAACTTCCATTCTCAGCTAATGTTAAATTTCACAGACTCCTTGTACATATGACAAAGGTGACTGCACCAAGAAAAAAAAAAAAGAAAAAAGAAAAGAAAAAATGATTAAAACAACCTTACCAGCTTCCCTACCTTCTGTCTGCTCACTATGTTTCAAAGACTCGAAGGTACTGGTGAGACAGCAGACGCAAAAGACAAAGGGGGAGCTCTCATGACAGTAGCCAAAGCAGTCAGGAGGGAGGAATGCAGCTGGGTGCCCGTCTAACCAAGACAAGAAAAGGGGGGCAGCACTCATCTGCCCTCTTATTTCCACCACATCCCTTCTCACTTGGTTGGGAGAGAGACACACAAAGTCAGGAAATGCTGGTAAGAGCCGTGAAGCCTGTCCCACTCAACCTTTGGTGTTCACGTCCCCACTCTAGTGGGATCAGCACCATCCAAAGAGTGCCATGCCTCAAAAAGACTGGCTTGGGAACTCCTCCTTCCTCACTAGTCTTAATTCAGCAGCTATCGGGGCAGACAGATCTTCCCTGCTGACACAGCGAGCATGTGTCCACACTTGTTTCAAGCAAAGGGGTCATGCAGCAGAGACTTTCTGTGGTATCTGTGGTTTTACAAAAGAATAGGTCTGCCAAGGAGGGCTGGGCTCAGCTAAACCTGAGAGAGCATATACTCCCAAAGGACCAGCATTCACTGGTCAGCATGTCCTAAGGATTTAACTCCTGACAATATGGAAACCATCTATCAGAGAGATTCTCTCTTTTCTGTTCCTTTTCTTTCTCTCATCCTATCCCAGGACTGTTTAAAATAACAAATAGAACTTAAAAAATAATCATTTTTCCTCTGCAGCTATCAAATTGTCTGGATTCCTACATACTTTAAAAAACAGATATTGAAGATATCTCTCCTCAGCAAATTTACTCTGTAGCATAAAGCATTCCCCACAGAAAGTCTGTGAGACTCAATCACTATGACACAGTCAAGGGAAATTTAGACAGTCAAGGAAAATTTAGACTGATGTTTGAGAAGCCAGGACAAAAAGGATCAGCCCTTCTCAGGATGAAGAAAAGGTGCCTCAGCTAAGTGGGGCTGGCAGACCAGTGCTGCAATACTCTTCAGATATGCAATTACAGTTATCCCTAGGGGTTTTCCTTTTGTGTTGTTGTTTTTTAAAACCCTTCTCCAGAGTCAACAATTTGCCTGAATCGCTTCTTATTCATTTCATCTTCATGACTTCTGAAGGCATCTAATGAGGCACTTTGAAGTTTGCCTGAAAACAAAACAGAACAAACAAAACAAAACAAAACAAAACAAAAAAAAGCAACCACCCTGAGATGACATTAAGTCTTTCTCCTGAAACTATAAGCTTCAGGATTACAGCTCAGCTTTCTTTTAACACTGTGCTATCTTTGGATTAATGGGCTTTGTCCTTACTATGTTAAAGTATCTTGGGGACCAAAATCCAAAATATGGCACCTATGATAGGGTTATGCAGGCTTATAAAATAAGTGCAGAGCCAGGACTGGGTCTGAAATTTAAAATTTGAGGTAAGCATTTTGTTATTTCAGGTTTTGTTCAGAACAATGTCTTAGTCTAGTTCTTAAAACACTGCAGGTCGGATTGTGTGTAATTTACAGTGAGGCAAATCTGGAGTCACTCATGGTTTTTAGCAGAAAGCTTTAAATTTATGGTAGTTTGAGTGTGGGGTAGTGTGAGGCCTTGCATCTCTTAGCCAAGCCCACATATACACACTAATAAAGCTACAGAAGCAAACACAATTAAAACATTATTTAACTTTATTGCCTGGGTCCCTCCTGAATATCCCTGCACAAAGACACATACTTTTGAGTACTTTTTTTTAAAGAAGAAATCAAAGAAGTTGAAGATCTATGGAGATGTGCCCAGCTCTGCTGAGGCTGCAGCTTGCCAGATCAATCAGCTTTGTGATTATTGCCATTAGGTGAAGAATTTCTTTCTTTGCTTTAAGGGAAAAAATAAAAATAAAATAAAAAAACCACCCAAAATTTTCTGGTTTGGAAGAAAGCTATCAACATTTTGTTATACAAAACCATTTGAGCTGTCTTGTGATGGGCCCAATTGTACTGTGAGCTAGTTCTTCCTGAAGGGAGTCTGCAGGCTTCAGCCAGTTTATTCAATCATCTGTGCAAAGATTGATAATGTAGATGTAAGTAAGAAGCTAGAATTGTCAGCTTGTCTGAACACTGGCAGCCACGGACAGATTTTCAAAGCAGCTCAGCTCCCACATAGAAATGGCCACCACTTAAAACCTGCCTTGCACATAAGAGCCCATCAGCATGTTGTTTGTTGAGCAATTTTTGAAATCCAGCCACACAGCAAGTACGCAGAGGTAGCCAGTCTGCACGGAGGGAATCCGTTTCAGATTATCACATGGTATTGTGCCATCAGCACATGTGTTACAAGAGGAGTTTGTTTTTTCACTCTGTATTTTTTTAAAGCCAAATCCTAGGAAGGAAGTGAGTCTTGGCACTAATCAGAGTGTCCGCATTGTTTCAAAATATAGGCAAGAATGCTAACAACTTATCTCACTATTTGCCTACATTTTTCTTTCTGCAACCACATATAGAAGATAAAGTTTGTAAATTTTTCTGAGCGCGCCGCAGATTCTGCTGTTTTAACTGATCGAAGTTTGATGGAAGAAAGAATAGAGCTGATGGTGAGTCACTCTTCCACGCAGCATCTCAAAGTGCATCCTGTCTGACACATGGATAGGATTAAATTTGATTTAGGTTCCTATAGCTGACACTTCTACCCTTACTTCTACAAAGCAAGAGTTTGAAAGTGTCCCTCTTTGGCAGCACCTTCTCCCCTTGCTGAAGTTTAAGATCAAAATTTCTCAATTCTTCTATAGCACTTCCTAACTAAAAATAAAGGCTCACTTCAGAATAGGTCTCTCACACAAGCTAACAGTTAGTTTGCCAGGAACTGGGAGTTTTAGTCAGGGCTGTGTGGTTTTTGTAAGCAGTTTTGATGTGAACAGCAACACACGTAACTAGTGAGTCACATAATGAAGCTTCAGTGCTTGAAGGCAAGGAGGCATTGCAAGCCACACCTTTGACATTTTGCCCATACCTCTCTGCTACTCACACCAAAACATCACTAGCTGTGCAGCTGCTGTTTGGAAAGATTTTCATAACTTCGTGATGCACCAACATAGTACTTGAGACAGCCTGTACCTAGACAGCACATACCCTTCATTCCCTGATGGTAAATTCAAAATGACTACCTGCAACCACTATTCACCTTCAAGTTTCTCTCCAAATTTGTCAACTCTGAAAACGCTGTACTGCATTAGGCACAAGTCTGATTGTAATTAAAATATCTTTCAAAATATATAGGTCATATTACTGAAAGATGGAATAGGGACAAAAGAAAAAAAATCATAAAGTATTTGTTTGCAAATGTGCACAAAAGATAAGTCGCTTTATGACAGCTCTCTCTTACCTGAAAGTAGCATTTTGGGGAGAGAAAAGTTCTTTCTTCTTCAAGGCCCTGCTTTTCAAACACATAAATATGAGCTACCAAGTCATTATTCTGATGTTGATAAGTAAGAAAACAACCTACCAGCTAATTTACGTGCTTTAGGTAGCTAATTGTGCTCCAAAAGTCTGCTAGAGAAGTAGCTATTTCATTTTCAGAGCTGTTACAGCCTGCTCTAAGACACACATACACTCCACTCTCCCTTGAGAGTTTTGTTACTATTTAACCTTAGCTTAGAAGGAAGCTTTTTAACAATTATTTCTGAACTAAAACCATATGTCTGTCCTTTGCATATTTAAAATAGAGCAACTGATAAACAACACTCACCACACTGTGAAGCAACTTCAGTGACAAGAACAATTGCTCCAGTACTGCTAGGAAAATAAGCACAATACTACATTATAAGTTAAGAAACCACATAATATTCTCTCTATTGAGTAAAGATGTATTCTGAGCCCTGCTTAAGTCCAAAGCAGGTTGGTGGCCAAGTATCACGTGACTGTCAGTAGGTCTACTTTCAAGGGAGGTAAAATATAAGAGAGAGAATAGGTAGGTAGTGGACTTGTTTGCCACATTTGTGAAATAGCAACCATTTAATGATCTATCCTAGTAAGGAGCAGCTAATAGCAGGCTTTAGATCCAAGAAACTAAAGCATTCATAGAGGAAATTCATATTTCAGTTGAGTTATTGCAATAAATAATAAATAGGAACTTAAGAAGCTGACTGTACTGTGGAAACCCAAGTCAGAGATGAGACAGAAACTTCTATGAGTGGATAAGGGTGAAAAAACTCCTTTGTATGTTGGTTTAAGCTCTCAAACCAGCAGGTTTTCTAGAAACTTTGAAGCTGAAAAACAGAAGTCTGATTGAACTCTATTTTTTCTCCTCTTTGCAGTGTTACCAGTGATGCCTATTCAATTTGAGACCTCTGCTGCTACTTTGTAAATTTAATGAAGTGGCAAAATAATCGCAGCCACCAACCTAAAAACATTTGGGTATCCAACCGTATCTGCTGTTAATATAAATAATAATACCTAGGTCTGCCTAAAATCATGGCCTTTAAACATTTTCTATGGTAAAAGATAAAATTGAGACAGCTATACTTACCTCGGGCCCATTTTAATTAAGCAAGAATCCTCAAGGATAAATGAACAAACTTAGCTCAGTTTGGAGTAGCTTTTTAACTACACAGTGAACTCCGTTGGTAGGTGGGAAATCTCCTTTTACCTAGTGAGACACTTGCAGAGGGGTTCTTGGCTCAAAGCATCACAAGATTCACCTGTCAGCAGAACCCAAATTCTCAGATGTGCTCTTCCTCATATTTTCTTTTAGTATAGCTGAGATACTACTCCCAAAGACCTGAATGCACAGCTGCATGGCAACTACAATTTCCTGTTTATACTGAACATAGACAAACTGTGACCTAACATCATCCATATGAAGTAGTACGTACTTTAGGGACACTACTAAAATAAATAAAAATGCACACAACAATGACATCCTTAATTCCATGGCATTCAAATCTCAAATTCACTTGCGTCCCTGTGCTAGTAACAGAGAATGTGCAGATACATTAATCATGAAAAACGTGCATGATGCCTTTCTTCATACATTTTGTTGGCACTGTCTTCAAGATAACTGAATGCATTTGGCCTTGTTTTCACCCACAGCTGCACTGATTTAAGAGTGACTTCAAGCCCATTTAGTCAAATGCTGGCAAAAGTCTGTAAGATATGTTTGTTTTGGTTTAGCTAACATGGACTGGGAATACACAGTAAACCAAAGCTAAACATGAGTGAGACCTTCTTAAATTGAAATAAAGTCATCTGCACTGTGAAAGCTTAAGTAAAGCTAGTTTAAAATTCTGCTCCAATTGAATTAGACTCACTTACCCATCTAGATGAGGCCCCTGTTTCAAAAGCACTCTTTTTGCCTGTCAAGTGCAAGGTAGTTTTGTGGGTTGGTAAAAATTCTGTTAAGCAGTTCTGAGACAACTGCAGGCCACTAGATACTTTGGGGAAAAGATCTGTACGAAACTAATCTTTTGGTTCTGTTTAAAAGAAAAACAGTTTATTAACTGTAGATGAACCTCTTATCTGGTAAATCTCAAAATCCACAAATTGGCTTGGAAAACAGCAGTGCAGGAGAAGGCGGCATTATAAATCATATAGAAGAAGAAATATAGACCTGAGTCCGTCTCATTCTTGCTGGGCAGAGCACATACAAGTTTTTCTGACTATTGAGTAATGCCCTTTTTTTTTTTTTTTTTT
>VXBL01010273.1:655132-739874 GCA_013400195.1 Aramus guarauna
TTTTTTTTTTTTTTTAACTTTTATATAGGCAATCATCACTGTATGTACTATATCAATCTAGTATCACCAGAGTGGAGTTTCAACAGAAGGGGGTGGGGGGGAAGAGAAAGAAGAGCGAGAGAAAGAGAGCGAGAGAAAGAGAGAGAAAGCTGCCAGCATTGGGCTGCAGCTCAGCCAATGCTTGATTGCAGGTATAAACATTACACGCTGTATCAGCAAAGCTGTGGAGAGTGAGCCATAAACCTCCCAGGAGGGGCTTTACAGGGAAGGCTGACAATGCAAGTTCAGAGTCAGTGTGTTATTTGGAGACATCCTGAGCAGCTAAAAATACATAGCAGCCTTTAGGAAGAAAGCAAAAGGGAAATATCTTCCTCTTTCCAGTGCAAAGTGGTGGGGGGGAAAGGAAGGAAAGAAAGCATTATCAAAAAGCACAAGGAACATCTAGCTTGGGGAAATCCTACAAGTGTGTATCTAAGCAGGTAAGCCACCTGTGCTGCCAGTTGTAGCAGTAAGATCCTGATGCTTGAAATGGCTTTAAATGTGGGAAAGACTGTAGCCAGGGGCTTACTCTAATCATCATTGTACTATCACCCTTAATAACTTGTCTCCGCTTCAGCAGATCAGCACTCACATAGCAGCTATTAAAATTAAATTGCTTTCATTAATAGAATTTCCACATTCCTTCTGTGCATGTATCCCAAAGTCCTCTATAAACAAACACTGAGCTTTACCATAGGAACTGACAGCAGAAAAATATCCCCATTTTATAAGGCGTGACAGATGCAAGAGACTTGCAATGTTGGAGCTAGAACACATAATCAGGAGTGCTAGCTCATGTTTCATCATACTATGTTCCTCCTATAAGGTGCCAGTATTTTGCTGAGACCAACAGTCTGAAAGTGTTACCAGGCACAAAAGAGTAAAGCACTTATGAAGGCAAGAACTTCAAAATGGCTCTTAAAACTGTGGCCACATTTTCAAACAATTCTCCTCTTGGTAGGACCCATTTGAAAAAAACTGTTGGCCAGTTCTGCAAGCAGCCCATGCAACTTCAAAAACCTGCCCTGAGAGATGAGGTCTGTGCCTATTTTGGCAAGAGACTAGAAATATTCAGTAATAGACGGAACAACTGGCAGAGTGTTTATTGCTGCTAGTGATGAAGGAGCAAGAGGAAATCCACCTTGACTTTCAGATTTCATGTTGAACCTGCAGGATTGCACCTAGGGATTCTTTTTAACCGGTAAATGAAGTGAAGCTGATCTGCAGTCACTGAAACAAAACTGGAATCTATAATGCTAACTATCTATCTAGAAAGGTATCAATAATGAAATGCAAACTGTTAATTTTCAAAAGAGAAGCATCCATTAGGACGAATGTTCAATCATTCATTAAAACAAGAAAAGCAGAAGTGGGATCAGCCGATATTAGTTATATAGGCTTAAATTGCCTGCAGTGTCAGATGCTCTTTAGAAAACCATTTCTAGTTCCATCTGATTAAATAGGAGCTCACATTTTCTAACCTTCTTGCTCTAATGCCAATACAGTATGAAGCTGCCCCAAGGAATCTTTCTTCTAGAACTGCCCAGTGTAAGACCTCAGTCACTCTGGGAACTCAGGTCAGGACTCAGAAAAGCTTCCCCCCTCCCCGCCCCGTTACCTGAATGAGAAGTACTCTGATCAGTAAAGTCAGGGAAGATGTCACAGGTGGCTTTTCATATTCAATGTGTGCGAACATCTCAGAATGACACTGCAAGAATAGATCTTGTTTATACCTAATGATCAAGATTATATAAATTCAGACTAAATTATCTGCATTATTTTAAAAGGCCCTACGATGTAGGATGAAGGTACTGAATAACTAGGCTACAAACATAACCAAGTAAATGAAGTTAGTAATTCCACTGAGTAGAGATTCTGCAACACCATAACTACTACAGAGAGGTGAACTGCAATCTTGATATACATGGTAATTTAGAATGCGGCTCTTGTTGTCACATTGTCCTGGAAATAAGTTTAGAGCAGTTCCTAGCGCCAGGAGGAGTTGCTGCCTCTGCCGTAGATGTTATGTGACCCTGAATAAATTACTCAGACTTTCAGTTTATCAGCCTATACCATAAGGATGACATGCATCTCAAAGGTGTTTAAAGAATTAACTCCTTACTGTTTGTAAAATGATTTGAGATCCCTCTCTAGACAGTGCTGTAGAAGGGCAGACTTATTACTGCAGTCATTATGGCTTTCAATAGATTTTTAACTATGATAAGGAAAGCTCCTGCAGGAATGCAATGCAGCTGTTAATCCTGGAAGGCTCTGATTTGCAGAACTAAGTCCAGAATGGGCAAAGGGTTGGGCTGTGAATAAAAATGACCTCTTACACACATTCTCAAGCTTTTACTACTAACTACAGACCATCACATATATTTCAAGTATCAAAGAAGCATTTATGCTCCCAGATGGCCAGCAGGCCGCTCCACCAATTTGCCAGGCTCAGAAATGAGTTCTAATAAAGCAGAAAGGCGACTAACTGGCAAGCAGGGCTAAGGAAGGACCCAGAATTGAGAGTGTAGAGGTCTTTGCAGAACAAGACTGGAATGCCTTAGCAGAGAAACCATGTGTAATAGCTAACAAAAGGTGAGAGGCCTCCATTTGCAGAAGCAATAAATCTAATGAAGATCCAAACTGACAATCTGAATATGCATCTATCTTTGACTTTTCTCCTTCCTGCCTGTATCATTTCCTTGGGGAAGACTGCAGTTCTTGTTCACCTCTGTTGTGATTCCCTTGAAGTCTCAGCTGTTCCAGGGAAAGTAAATAGGGTTTAAAATTAATTATCAATTAAAATGAGGTTAATCAGCACCAGGCTTGTCATCTATTATCCTTGTAAGTGAGACAATCCTGTCCTACTGCAAAACCCCTACAAGGAACAAGGCCAATAAGACTCAGCAACAAAGCCTGTTCCCTCGTGACCTTTGCTATGTTTAGGAAGAACAGCTAAAATAAGCTCTAATCCTCAGCCAGGCCAAACAGTGTTGAGAACAACTATATTTAACCCTTTTGATGTACTGTGCATGCAAAATGTCTGGACAGCAGAATGTGTTTATTATCCTATACAGCTCATTGCTGTGTTAGTTATAATATATTCACTGGATATGGCCTTCCACCATCCTAGCATGGAAGCAGTTGACTTCTCCAAAGCCCTTAGCCACTACATTAGAACCGTCATACTCTGGAGTTTTTGGTCCTAATGGAATGTGCTGGCTTATACAATCATTTACACAAAGCCAAATGCCTTCCACACTTACTGTGGTGATCTCCCCATTCACATGAACAGGACTACACAGGCAACTTCCTAGAAAGACCAAGAGTCTGAATACACTTACCTGCAATTTTAAATTGTTGGAGAAGCAAGAAATCTCACCACTGACACACGCAATCTATGAAATCACGTTCCCAGATATATAGTATATATATAGCATGCCTGACCTCTGGCCTGGCTAAATGACTTATCTGCCTCTATATCCAAGAAATCTTTTAAGGAACCACTTAATTTTTACCTATCAGTTTCCAAGTGAGAAAGTATTTAACAAGGTAAAAAAAATAATAATATCATTAAAGAAAAAACGTCTATGAATGCAGGATATATGTGCATCTCAGGATTCAGATTTACACGTATTTCTATTAATCAGCGATAGGCATAGATATGCAACAGGATGCCTTGTGTAGTGCCAGTGCTACTTCAGAAGCATCCTTGTCGAATAATCTCTGCAAGTTCCCAAAGCTTTTCTTAGAATTCTATTGCTTGCTACAAACATGGAGAACGAGAATTTCAGAGGCTCAAGTGAGAGTTAAAAGAATTCAAATCCTACTGAGTTGAAAAGACTATATGAGCACTTGGCTCCCTTTTCCCTCTTTAAAAATCTCCCAGAATCGGTCTCGGACCTTGGAAGTTTAACATTTGATTAGAAAGAACACTGATTTTTCTGAATCTGGGCATTGCCTGCTCGTCCTCGCATTCAAAACCATCAAACAAAACAGAAAGATATGTGCCCCTTCTTTAGCATCTCTTTGACCTCTATTTTCATCTGTTTTTTTCCATTCCTACTTTAAAATAATTCAGTAATGTGTGTGTGCATGCACTAAACTTTACTCTCAAAAATATGTATTAAAAAAAACAAACGCAAGAACAATTTGTTCCAATCTGCTTCTGCAAGTTAAGGGGGAAGCTCAGCTGTCACTGCCCTAATAGGCTTTATGCAAAGTTTCCTGCCAAGAACTGCCACAGTGCTCCAGCCTTTGCCTTTGCTAAGGCTTGCTGTGAGTGTTGAAATAAATGGAGTTGATCTATACGATCTGGAGAGCAGCATACCAGAGGAGCAAAAGCAATAGATTCCAAGACTGGAAAACCTTGATGCTCAGCTATGCAAAGGTGGACTTTGCTCTTATTTATCACTAGGAGATGCTACAGAGAAGCCCCAAGGAACAGAGTACTAATGGAGAGGGTACACGATGGATATGGAGTCAATTAACAGGACAGGAAATCAACAAGTTCTCTAGATTCCTTCAGTACAGTCCTTCGACCCTGATGTAAAGATAGCAAAGACAGAAAACAAAGCAAGCAAATATGGTTGTGGTGAGGCTTCATGCGAGAACCAAACCTGTGTGAAACCTTCCATGAAAACATGCTTGACTGCTGCAATTTTTTCTCTAATGGAGACCTTTGATGTGACACAGATATCCATATATGACTAACGGAAAATAGCCTTGCTGGTCAGCTAAATTTCGTTAAAAGAAAACTTTTACTTAAGAGAAGCCTTGGCATGATAACATAGGGTTACACGGTAGGAAAGAAAAGAATTAGACTTTGCAGGGATTTACAGCCAAGACATTCTGGAGAGCCCAGGATATAAGCATCAATGGTTTCCCACAGGCAGGTTACTCAACTAACAGATTCCAGTCTAAGACCAGCTCATAGATAAGTTTTGCTTGTGCCTCAGTGGGACGTGTAAAGTATGTTGTTCCATTAATTTCTGCTGAAGATCCTCTATTCTTACAATTCTTTCACTGAGTAGCTGCTTTCATGGCCAGCAGGACTCACCTAGCTGTCTCGCTGGAGCCAGAGCCGTACACTGCGTCTTTCTAAAGCAGGCCTTAGTACAATTATGTAGTAAAAGTTAATTTAGTATCTCTCTTCTAGAACAGTGAGATATGGAAACAGGTCCATACTGGAGAGTAGTGTGCTCAATATCAGTGAACAGGCATTACATTCATTATCTTTTGGGCACCCAAAAGTGGACCTCAAAATCTGCCTCAAAGCTGGACACATATAACCACCTTCTAAAGCTCTCAGCTAACCACCACTGCTCTGGGAAACACAAGGGCTGGGAGGCAGATGTGGACTCTCGGAATCCCACTGTGACTTGGAGTTCTGTATCCAGTTACTGTCTCAACAAAAACATTTGTAAAATGAAGCTGTCTTCACCCTCCCCCTTCTCTCTCGCTGCATTACTGGTATCTATTTTTGGTTGGGATTTTTTTTTTTTTTTTTTAAGTGTTCCCCTTAGAACATTTTGCTATGTTCTTTGCCACACTGCTTGAGACCTCTGCACTCAGGATGCCGGTGGCATGTACCTGACTGCTTTCACAGAAATCTGGAATCAGAAAGGGGTTCTCCTTGACTTATAAATTCCAGTCTTTTAAGTCTTAGTTTACTAAGTAAAAGCAGGGGAGAAAACCCCTGGTGATCTGGATGCTTTTATTTTGTGCAATCTTTTGTACATACCAAATATTATATTGCTTTATTTATTCTAGTCTAGTTAAAATGGTAACCTTCCTACCCCCCTATCCATGTGTACACGTACACCAAATACTGAAGATTTATATTAACAGCTGTTCCTGAACAGAAACAGTCTGTTATACTTCAGTACCGGTAGGAAGGTTACAGTACTGGATACATGTATTATTACTTTATAAGGAAAATCACATCCTTATTCAATCAGTTTTACATACAGAAAACCTCCATGCAGTCAAAGCCCAGGGAGTAGGATCGAGTTGAGGGACCCTGCTTGCCTGCCCCTCCGCCACCCTCAGCTTTGCTGCTGGCTGTGGCTGTGATGAGGTGTGGGATGCCCTCTAGTGATGCAATGCTCCTATCTTTGGAAATGCATTTTTGCTTCCCCGTGTGGCTTTTGAGGTCTCTGGACAAAGCAGCAGCCTGTGGCCTAAGCAAGGCAAAGCATTTAAAAGCATTAGCAATAATACCACCACATCCTCAGCCTTGGGGAAAAAGAGGCACTGCGCACATGTCACTTGACTGCCGCGAGTCCTGCTTTTCTGACAGGACTGCATGGACTGGGGTTGGCAGGCTGCAGGAGACTCACCCAGAGTACTTCTGTCAGAAGAAATACTTCTGTGACAGCTACCTAGCAGGAAGAAGGCAAACTGAGGGAAGGGTGGCCTGCGTCCTCTTAACCTTCGGTTAATGATTGTCTCTGGCAGAAAGTCTTGTCTGGGAAGGTGGATTTTAAAGATCGGCCTCTAATGGACAAGAAAGTAAGAGCAGAAGAATTAGGTACAGGTATGAAAGCTGTAGACAATATTACAAGAGAGAGGAAGCAGGGACCCAGTGCTTGAGTGGTCAATGGGGCACAGGCTCTAACTTCAAATCAGTCTTTAGTACTTGGGGAATATCTGTACACAAAGCTGTAATTTCTATTTGTTTATCATGCCTCTAACTTCCAGTAGACAGGTGATATTTACGTGCACTGAAAACTGCCAATCTAAGGACTTGGCTCATGTTGAAACCCATTTTCGTACTTCTCATGAACCCCATGATCAGACCCTCCACCTGAGCTTGGAAAAGCAGTAGCAATTAGGACAAGCTTCTCATCATTCTGCAGGCACAGAATGCAAGTGACATTGATATATAATGGAAAGCGAATATGAAGCATACTCAAGAGACTTTTTGCAGCATACTGACATCTGTGAGGATGCTGTCATTTCCCAGCAGCTAGGCAGGTATTCTTCAACAGACTTCCCTAAGGATACTAAGGCACTCCCAAACTGAGCTGTTGCTGTCAGTACCAACTTTACTAAATCCTAATTTCTTCTAATTGTTAAAGATCACAGGGTACTGGCCATACTGGAAGTGTTTACTCAGGTAAACCTGGCCAAATTAGAGTTAGTGTACCTATCTTCATGTTCAGCTGAATTTTTCTTTTCAAGAGGTTTTAGAGCAGCTTAGACGAGCCAGGTCCAAGGGGGATGGAGAGTGCCCTTGTATGACTGGATCTGCTCCATCACAATTATTTGATTCCACAAGAGGTCACTAACAATCTGTGCCCTGCGCCTCTGCCAGGACGCAGCAGAGAGCGGCCGCTGCCTCCTCTTTGGCACCAGAAAAAGCATCATGGTGCCAGACACAAAACAGAAGATCACTTCCTGAAAGGCGAGCAATAGCCAAGTGTCCAGCTGCATTGCCTTCAAAATGTATGAAAAACATGCAGCATTAGAAAAGCACCATGGAAGATGGCAATTAAAGCTCATCTACACACTAAATAGGATTAAGTCAGTTTTAAGATACTACAGCCAAAGGAGATATGCATGCACAGTCTTGCATTGAAATAATTGTCAGAATAAATCAAAACAGATTTTTGTTAATTTAGTTTAAGGTGTAAGTAGACAAGCCCTTGTTTTTGGAACCACAGTAGAAGAAACAAATTAAGCTTGCCTCCAAGTAAAATAAGCGGTAAATATTTTGATGTTCTCAGGATCCCACTAAACTAGGAGATCTGAAATCTATCAAGCAAACTCTCTTACATCATGCAAATAATGGCAGAAAACTTGGTGACATTCATCATTTTCTTTTAAAACGTCAAACAAGAGTGCAAGACTGATAGCCCCACAACACTGCTGCTGCTGTCAGCAACTCATTTAATCACTGGAGATGTTAATTCTAATAATGTCCTGGACTCCATTTAATTTTGATTACATCATTGTTTTTACTCAGTCAAATTGTGCACTGCTCAGGTTTACAAATAAGTGCTTTGTATTTGGTATTGTCTTTCTTTATCTTGAACCTTCTCTGCCACTTACACTTTTGCTTAGCTTCTATATTATTTGGCTGAGTTTTGAAAAGCTAAAGCCCCATCTGCTCTGATACTGAAGATCCAACAGTACATTTAATTTTGAATAGCCATTTGCCCCAGATTCTTGGTTAAGATTCTGCCCACAGGTAATATTCACAGTATGTTAGTTCCATTGTCACCTACTTTCCCCTAGACATTGGTACATTTCAGTGACACTGTCACATACAAAATACTGCTATTCTTGATGCATCTTCTATTCTTGTTCTTTCAGGTCTTTTGATCCCTTACCATTTACATAGCTTCCTTACTTTAACACCAATAATCCAAGCTAAACTACAGTGCAAGTCAATAGGGAAAATAACTCCAGATCTTGTATAATAAGAAAAAATAAATTATTTGGTATCTTAGCTGTTCAGCAGCTTATATGAAAGCAAATAAAGCAATGTTCCTCATTATTTGAGGCATAGCAGGCAATTTCTTTCAGGAGACAAGTTGCAGGTTATTACTAGTGAAATGATAATTCTTCTTTAAGGGTCAGCAGCTCTCTTAGGGCCCTTCTTACCCCTCTTCATATTCTCCATGAAATGGATTTTAAAAAAGAAGATATAAAAATCCAATAATTTGTCTTGCTTGTATGAGTAAAATTATCCTCCAACATAAACACACAGATATGCTAAATACAAATTGAATGTGGCCAGAAGGGATGAAAAACAAAGAAAGAATTAAAATAAAAGCAAATGGAAAAATGGAAAAGTGGCAAATTAACTTTTTAAGTAGCTCCTGTGGTGATTGCAGGGCTTGAAAACCACTTGAATATGGCCAGAATTCTTATCATCTCTGAAGAAGCAATCTTGTGAAGGCCAGGTCTGGCAGTCTTTTAATAGCAGATTACTGAGTTGTTTTAAATATGAGTTCAGTAATTAAAAGTCCAGTTGTTTTATATAGGAGGAGATTTAAGAGTGTTTCCATACTTGCTGCATTGCTTCTAAAGCCAGAAGAATGACAACACTGTCAAAACCAGGTTGCTATTGCAACAATCTTCCTAGACTTCACTTGGACTTAAAAAAAAAATGTTTATGTTAACATTATGTTAATAATTTCTCCATTTTGCTAAAGACACATAAAATTTATACATGATTTCCCAACACACATGAATGTGTGGACGTGGTCCCAAGACTGAAATTCTGTATAATTGCCTTTGCGGCAGAGTTCATCCTTCTTACTCAGGTACTATAACTAATTTATTACATGTGTCTTATGTCTAAGCTTGTCAGCACTTAATTATATCCTAGAGAACAGGCTCATCTGTCCCGACAAACTACTGCTCTCCATATTGCTGTTCTTATTAGGACATAGAACCCTCCTAGCTTAACATTATATAACCAGTAGTGCAACAGCAATTCAGCTCAGGATGGACCACGGTCTCCTGTAAGCCAGAGTTGTGTCATCTACATGGAGCATGAGGTTTGGTCTCTGCAGCCACCTTCAGCATTCCTGAATAGCAGTAGCAGCTTCGGTTTAGGCAACCACTCAGCTAGCCAGGCAAACTCACTCACTGTCAGGCTGGAAACTGTATTCACGCAGGTACTTATATACATAGGCTTAAAACATTCAGTCCCATCAGAATTCATGTAGTTTAAGGCTGCTAAATACCTTTAAGTAGCTTTATCTGACCTTTTAAAAATCAGACAGTTATGTTTCAGCCACTTTCCGTATATATTTGATCCCAATAACTTGCGTTTGGCTAAAGCATGTCTTTCCAGAAAGGCTTGCAGCTTAGGTTCATAACAAAGTGCCAGCTTTGGGACCTTGGGAATCAGCACAAGGCAACTTCATTTGAACGGCAAATTTTCAGTGACTGCAACAATGCAGTTTAAAATTTATGTGCCGTTTTGCAGACTTATTCTGGTTTGTTCTGTTTAAGCTTTTCAACAGTAGGGTTTTGTATTATATGGAGAGACGGGGTCAATCGGTCCCTTACAAATGGTTCAGTTTAAATTAGACACAGTAAAGCACTCAGTCCAGAGCAGGACTACTTAAATTATTAATTACTAAATATATTTTCTCCCACCCACTCTTTTTTTTTTTTTTTTTTTAAACATTTAGTAATTTAGTTTTTTAACAATGTCATGCAGATCTGGACAACCCACTTCTCCAATTTCATCAGAAATAAACCCTTTGCTCAAAGAGCTGCTCCCTGTAATGCCACATTTTCCACGCTCCCGTCTTCCAGGGAAGCATTGAGATTGTAGGGAGGATCTATATGTTTAGATGCTGTGACTTACTGGGAAAAAAGGAAGTGGACACTCCTCCTTTGTGTGAAAAACTCTGGGCAGGCCACATACGTGCAGGAGTAGACACAAGATTATGATCTGCCACATAAACTTCTATACACACAGCAGCACTGAACCTTTGAGTATTTCACACAGCCTGAGAGTGGCTTAGAGAAAGCATTTCTGGATAGTTTAATGTCTATGCCAATAAAGCTATTGGTTGAGCTGATCTTTTTAATGCTTTGTGTGCCTTGGAACACACTTTTACTACATGCAGCAGTGCATCTTTGAAGGCAGCAAAGCTTTTGGATTGGCACAGTTAAAGTGCTGGGTGAATTCTAACATCCTGGAAAATCCCTTTTAAATGCCAGACTAGGACTTGGAACATATCCAAGCATTTGCAGCAGGCACAGCAAAACAGCTTTTGGAATTTAGCCTCCGTACTATGCAGACACTTAAAACGGTATAGACACGTTCAGTAAAGCTAAGAGCACTTGAAGTCAAGCAGCATAAAATAACCCAGGACACCGGATTAACTGGTGTAAGATTCTGTATGGGGAAATTATGCGCTTGCCTGCTGGGTGAACAGGGGAGGGGGAGATTGCTTAGGAAGCTAAGCCTCAGGTTCACAATAAACACACTTACAGCAATATCAATTCTTCCGCAGTGGCTGGATAGGGATTTCTGAAGGAAGAGTTTTCACCTAGGAAAAGTTCCAGCTGTTTGCAGAGACTAACGATCTGAGTATCCCAAGTGCTAATTGATAATGAGAGCAGATCTCATTCCACAATGTGCTACTTCTCACGCTAGTGAGACAGGCCTCCTTTCTGCCTGAAGTCAGCTGGCTGCTCAACAGAGGAGCTCTCTCAGCTTCAGGCTGCCAGCTGGTAGGAAATTTTCGGATGATGCCCTGCCATCAGCCATGGCCTAAGCAGGAACCCCTACAGCTATGAACTCATTTGGGATCTTCCCCAAAATCAATAAGCCTGTAGCGAAACCTATAGCTACAGATCTCCAGATTCCTAAACCAGATCTGGCTGGCTGTAAGTAGTTCATTTTCTTTGAGGTGAAGAGCAGCTATAAAACTTCAAGTCCCTCAATTACCTTTCCAAAATTAATTTGTTTACAGAAATTAAAACTAATCTTATTTTATATTACATTTCTGGGTCCTGCAAATGAATGCTCAAGCTGTAAGCATTGCAAAGCAAGCTCAGTTTTTGTTAAGCATAGCTATATACCTTTAAAGCAGTCTCTGCCCTAGGAACACCTCACCCTTGCTGTCACACACTCTGTAATGCCATCATTAGCTAGCTCAGTGCTTTGAAGGGCTATTGTCTGGCACGCTTGGGCAACACTAGCAGGTTTTACCAGTGTCTTGCATATTAGTTTTTATAATTATTTCTGAATCTCACTGTTTGAAGAATTGTCTTTGTAAGTGCTAAGGTATGGGGTTATAACAAATAATGAGTCTGAATTTATAGCACTGCTACTGCCATGCTTATTGCAATATGAGTTTAGCAGTAAGAATGTGTGCTCTGGTTTCAGACTCTTTCCTGATCTTCTGATGTGTCTTTTATTTGATGTCATCTTTGCAAGATGAGCCAATATTAAAGTGTATCCATATCCTTTAGTTCGCTTTCCACCATCCACTCCTCAATGGGTATAGCAATATCTTTAGGCATGTGCCAATCACTTCTCATGGTTTACTTTTTGTGACTTAAGGTAGTCTTTACAGATCACTTTCCAAGCGATCATAGAAAAACCTGCATTTCTTCTCCTCTTTGATTAGACTAAGAAATGCTAGAGAAGCCTGGAAATATTTCAGAGAGTTTGCTTCTCTAGATGGCATAGATCGTAGCTGTTTGGTGATTTGAGCCCTTCCCACACTTAAGACTTCAGTATAGCTCAGCGTTTGTTACCCTGGGGCTCCTGTTATTGCTGCTTATCTGAGATACTACCAAAAAAGACAGACTGCTTTAAGCCAGGGTGACACAACCTAATGGAAATGAGGAAACCACAAACTCTTTTACAGAATTTTGAGAGCTTTGCTTAATACTTATTCACAAGAAGATCACTAGTTATGAAGTCCCTGTGGTTTGTGATATCAGTACACAAATATATTTTTTGAAACATCTATTTCACCATCTATTTCATCATCCATGACAAAGTAATCTAAGACTAATACTACAGAAAAAAATTATTAATTTATTATAGAAATGAAAGGACACTTCTGTGCTCACTAGAAGTTTTAAACAAACTCTCTATGGAACATCTAGTATGATGCAAGTTTGTATTTAATGCAGTGTTAACTGATTTAGGGTTGCGTTTTGTGCAATTCTCATGTCCCTAAAAGGCTAAGATGCCAGGGTTTCAGCAGCATATAAGGGAAAAAGAAAAAAGCAAGTGTGGATGTGACAGTGTGGATGAGCAACTGGTGACAAATTGAGCAGTGTAAGCCAGTTTTTTAGTGTGTTCTAAAAATTTGAAAGCTGAGAGTCATCATCTCACTAGGAACAAACCTGTTTTTCCCCAGCTCCTGGAAAAGCTTGTTTTCCTCTATAACTCTAGAACAGCTGCATGCCACTGGGACAGTGAGATTCTGTGATCCTATAAAAATGATGATGCCCAGTGGCTAAGGCATAACATAAGCCATGCTGAATATGAGGAAGAAACCTCGAGCTCTGCTAGCGAACCTGGGAAATCAACATAGCAAGGCAGTGAGATGCTGTGCTGGTAGATAAATGGATGCTTTCTACACACAAGGCAGGAACTGAAGGTCACAAATGCACGCATCAAACCTCCATTTGTTGTGATACATCCTTTTGCCCACTGGCAACTTAAATTTTTGTGGCATTTATAGCTATTCAGGTGCCAAAAGCACTGGTAATGTAAAAGATGAGATAGTAGGCAGAGCAGTGATACTCTAATACTCAACCTGAGTAAGAGAGAGACAAATCCCAGACTTATGGGAAACCACAGGTCACAGAAGATGAAAAAGGAAACTTGATGTGGCAATACAGTATCCATCTGCTTTCTTTCACCCTGTCTCATGTACAATGCTCCTAGGTGTCCTAACTGTTTTGCTACAATTTCTGCTCATTGGGTAGACATACTTTTTAATTAAACATTTACACTGACTGCTCATTATTTCCTTAGAGGATATGGGAAGCTAGAAGTCCACTAGCATACTACATAGAAAATCCCTAGATTATTTTTGCCTGCATGTAGTACTTGACATGTAGCCAAATGACATTTCATCTGCTGTAATAATGGTTGTCCCAGTGATTTACTTATTTTTGCATGGGCATTACAAGCTCCATAGCTTTTATCCACAAATTTTGAAAGCTTATGGTCCATTTTTTCCAGGTCATTAATAAATTTAAGATGTTAATCTCAACAGCAAATCCCAGAATGCTCAATTATTATTTTTGTTTCACTGCAAGATGCAGCCATTCCCAACAACTCTTTTTCTTAATACTGTATTTTGTGTTGAAATCACACATTTAACCTCCTGTTCTCAGTGCTATCATATAGGTGTTATCTTTGTGTCAAAACAGTGAAGATTCCAGACAACGTGTAAATTCATATTATAGAGGCCTCCTCAGTATTTATCGAGGTTCTGGCTCCAAGACGTCATTTGGAGATGTGTTCAGGGTAGGACTAGCAGGAAATTTTCTATGGAAAATAATATATTGAGTGGTCTGCTGTAGCATTTTTACATCAGCGCCTCTTCACTGGACGTGGTTAGAAATAGGATGTTTGCAATTGCTTATGTGACATGAAAACTCCAAACAACTCTCAGTGGCTGCTAAGCATTCCCTCTGAAACTTGTAAGGGAGCCCTGAACTGAACATATGCTGGGGTCAGCCCACGCTGTGAAGTCAGAATTACAGACCTAGCTGGCTGTGGAAGAGACAACCTTTCATGCTGGCGGTCTCTCTTGGTTTTATGCCACTATGCAGCCAGTTGACAAAGTTACTTTCTGGGGTTTGGGGCTTTAACTGGAAGCATTTACTTTTGAAGTAAAACTCTGGAGGCTTTCCTTTGTGTTTCTCCTTTCCCTCCAAGAGGATTTTTAGGTCTTAACTAGCATATACAAACAAAAGATGATTGATGAGAATATTCATTCTCTGCTGCTTGTTTCATTTACTAAGCACTTGGAAAGCAGAGAAAAAATGTAAACCAAACCCAATTCCTAATATTTCATGTGCAAGAGAGGAAAACTGTTCTGTAGAATGCTCTGAAATCCCTACATAAATGTTATATCTGGAAAATAACAGCAACTTTTTGGGAAAGGGCTTTGTTGTTGAGATAACTGACTTCCCAAATCCTTCCTCTGAGTTCATGATTCATACCTGCGAGCCCTCAGTCAGAAACTGAAGACGTTCAGACAACTCATTACATTACTAGCACACCACTAACAGGATATTACCAAGGTGTTTCATGGAGCACTCTTGGTCTGTTGATGGCAGAGGTTAGCACATGCTGACAGACAGCACTTCACTTCTCTTTCCTCACATCGCTAAGAATGAGATTCCCACTGGGAAACTCCTGATACCTGATGCCATGAAGACAACTAAATTGTCAATTTTTATAACCAAAAAAATCAATTTATTTCTCTCATACTCCATCATCCTAAGCTGTCAATGCTGCCCCATGCACAGGTACTCTACAACTGCCCACTCACACAGACAAGTAGCATCTAAGGTTCAGGTTTTGCTGATGGACAGAGTTAACTACCTTAGCAATGGGACAAAATGAAAACTCATTTATGCCAAATACCACATCTTTCTGAAAGATGCAATCCTGTTTACTCTTACTGCACTGGCAGCCAAGCTCCAACTGCCCCAGATGGAGCAGATTAATTCTGATGCATTCCTCCTCTCTGAAAATCATTCACTGATCGTGGCTCTGCAGTCCAAAATCTTCATTTGTAACTCTATCAAGTGTCAGAAATTACAGCATGCATTAAATCTCATTCTACATTTAAGATTGGGAATAGCTTAAAGAGTAGGGTTATATCTGTTACAAGGTCAAAGAGAGTCATAAAACAGTATACACAATAAATGAGACTGGCTGTGCTCATCTTGAATCATGTGTCACTGGGGGAAAAGTGTCCCTCAGAAGGGAAGCACAAGCCAAGTGTACGGAAGGCAGAATTGGAGAGACCACCACAAAACAAGCATATTCCATTTTCCCTTTAGAGGCCTCCCATCTGGAACAGTAAGGGGAAGAGGCACAGTTCATATTGTTTGTGGCCCATTGCTAGCAGTAGTCTGCCATCTGCTGATCTACGCAGCTGTGTTTATAGCCTTCAAGGTAAAGCAGTCATCCATCTTTTCTCACAGCCTGCTCTTATTTCAGCGTACGCTGGTACATGAGAATATGAAATGCAGTGCCTACTCATTTATGCTACAGTCAAGCAGAAGCCAAAGCCAAAACCACAGGATACCAAAGTGCAGCTGACCATTACATTAAGATGCTTGGATCTCTGTCAAAAAGCCGTTCCCTAGACTTACAGCTTTGAACCATGACAAAAAAAAAAAAAAANACCCTAATGTAACGTCCTGCAACCAACAGAAAGTGGTTCTTGATACCAGCCAGCAAATTGCTGACTTTCTGAGTACTGCTCAAGCTGCTGAGGAGTTCCATAATCTAGCAGAGTTAACCCCTTCTTCCCTTGCAGGCAGTCCCTACATTTGTGATGTGCAATTGTTTACTTCCCCCTGCTCAGAGCTAGCATTCTTCCACCAATTCTTCCTGTGCACGAGTACTGACAGAGCATGTGGTAACTCCATTCGCTGCATGTGGCCAGCTGTACAATGCCATTATGCAAATGACAATGCTGATAATTAAGTGTTTATCAAGTAACCACAGAGGAACAGGGCTCTCCTCCACGACCAAGCTGTACTCTTCATCATTGTGTGACTATATAACACGCCTATCTGTTATCTTTGCTACAACTTAGTAGTTACCTAAGACACTGGCTTACAGTCAGTATTTTTTCTAGGAGGTGACTTTCTCAGGATGTTGACAAAATAAGGGGTCTGGCATTTGAGATTTGGCATTTAACATGTGGAAAATAGTTTTGAAAAACCACCCTATTTATCCCTCCTTTTCCAAAGAAATTCACTTTTCAAAGACGAGAGGTTCAGCTAGAAAAGTAGAAGTGCATGCCTGGTGCATGTCCAGGTCATATACAGAAAAGACATTTCTAGGGGGCCTATTGTAAAGTTGGTGTTTTCTCAGAATGTTTTTCAGAAAAAAAAAAGAAGAAAACTCACATAAAATCTTATATCAAGATGGCTTTTGAATACCTATCAGCAATGTAAAGTTTAAAAGGAAGGGAGAACAGAATGAAGTACTAAATGAACTTTTAAACTGTTTGATTTTCACATAGGAATATATCACATCACAGACTTTTCACTCATGACTTTCAACAAATTGAATTCAAGGGTAAAATGATGTGGAAATCATCTGAAAGGGAAAACTGCAGAGAAAACAAAAACAGGAGCGAGTTCCAAAATTTTAGAGCAAAGAAACTAAAGCAGGTCAACAAGCACGGAAGTCCTGAGAGAGAAGGACCAGCTGGGGAGTCTAGAAAACTTGTATCGCTTTTGTCCATATTGCTTGTGCAGCCTGAACAGTAACACCATTCATTCCACCAGTGGAGTGACTTCATCTTATACTTGAGTAACCAGACACCTTTGGAAGGCAAAGATGTTTTACTTTACATATCTATGAAGAACTAATTCCCATTTCTTTGATTAGCCTTAAGGTTCCAGCTAGGATTTGACCAGCTGTTTCCTGGGGAATAAAACTAATCTACCAAGTGACGGTCAAGCACAACAAAAAGCTATCAGAGAGTAAATCCTATTAATTGTGATTCAGACTGCATTTAAGCTGGCACTTCTTAAGTTTTCTCAAAAATGTCAAAACCAATTAACAATTTGCCAAAACCAAAACAAATTTAGTAATGCTTTTGATGACCTTGATAAAGATTTTCCAAGAAACTGTTACGGTCAACATTTTCCACATATCCTATCTCCCAGTTGCTAGCACTTTGAAAATAACAAAGGTCTAAAATTTATTTTTATTTTAATGAAGTTCTTTTGCTCCTTTCTTGCTACAAATATGATATGCTATTTCCTATATTCATTTTGAGTTGTTTTAGGGTGCAAGAACAGTGACAACATCAGCATAACAACAAATAATTGGGAACCAGCCAGGAATAGATTTAGAGAGAAATTAGGAAAAGGTTCCCTAACCACCAGACAGTTGAGGTTCTCTAATAGCTTTCCAGTTCTGCAGTGACAACACAATGACACAACTGTTTGTTAAAGGAAGTTAGTAAATTTACTGAAGACACTGTATGACCTTGACATCAGGTGCCTGAACTTGATGATGTGGGTTCACACAGCTAGAGAAAACACCTGATGATTCTTCTTTACAGCCATGCCATGGGTCTGATATTTGATCCTGCGCAAGTCAACTTTTTTATGCTTCCTTGTTTCACAGGAATCTTGGAGAGTTTCAATGGATAATACTATAAGCAGGCTAGGGCTCCTCAAGTATAAGCAAGGTGGGAGAAAAAACAGATTTACTTACGTGTATAAAGATCCTTGACTAGTGCTGACAGTTGTTAATTGCCACCTCTGTCATTTTTTTCCTTCCCATTAGAAAACATGGTCCTCAACAGAATTCAAACAGAATTTATTGAATAATATTTTGAAGGGGGGGGGGGGGGNGGGTGGGGGGGGGGGGGGGGGGGGGGGAAGAGAGAGAGAAAAGGTGACTAAAAATGTTGCAGTCACTTGCAACTGTTAAAACATGTCTTGCTGGCAGCTTCATTTGGAGGAAAAATATAATCTCCAGTAAAAGTGATTTATCACAATGACACATCTCAATGCAGAGCTCAGCAAGAGCTACTTAATGCACACACAAAAATGCGAATAAGAGGCAGAATACAGAAGAGAATAAAAACCCCCTGCATTTCTGATACCTTCAGAAAATGACAGTTGTCCTCCTCCATTCCCAACAAAAAAGGCAGCTTTCTCACCAGGCTCCCAATCCAAAACTCTGTCAATTGCACATTATCCATTCAACTGATTTTTTTTTTCATTTAAAAAGGACATATTCTTTTATATTTGGGTTTTTTTTATTCAGAGGAAGTTAAAAAAATTGTGTCAAATAAAAGTTTTAAGGAAAAAATACAAAATATTCTAAAGGTCTAGGTTTCTAATTAAATAGAAATTAAAGTGTCTGGCGACCATTTTTCCCCACCCAGAAATTAATATTCCCAAACCAAAATGGACTTTTTCTTTTAGCATTTTCATTTCATCAAAAAGTAATTTTCTGTGGGAAAAAAAAAAAGTATAGGAGCTTTTGATGAGACATTTTTACATAAACAAATTAATTACTAAGTCCTTACAACCTTCCTGGTTAACACGGTATTTGTCCTGATAGCAATAACAGAATTTTGGTCTGTCTTTTCTAAAAACACAAGCTTTGCTCTCCCATGTTACAGCCAATTTTCACGAGGTGTTAGCAGAGGAGGACCAGACACAGCTGAAGAGGTCTGACGGCATGCAGAAGGCTGAGGCACACACACCCACAGCTCTGCGCTCCTTCGCACACTATCTTCTGGTCACGCAAGTCTAGTCGCACTGTTTCTGTCTAAAGGCAGTGAAGATAACAATGTACAAGAATTACTAACTTTTCCTTTTCTCAGCACCTACCACTTGGACAGAAACTACAATCTTTCCTTATGACATTGTCCAGGCTCACAAAAGATGACATTCCTAGTTTAGAGGGCGGCACAGTTAATACAGTATACATCTCCCGATTCTGTGACCTGCTCAGTGCACAGACAGGACTGTGAGAGTGCTAAAATGAACTAGAAATGTGAGACAAAAACATACTCACAGCTCCTTTCCCCTCTGTGAGGGAGTTCATTAAAATATTTTTCAATGCAAGATGAGAACTGGCCAGATGACAACTCAGATTTAAATCATCAGATAGTGTCAAGGCTTCTTAAGAGGAAAAAAACCACAGGTATAGCACTTACAAGCTCAGCATCTCACCAACTCCAAAATACACTAGTATCCAACTATGCACCAAAGACCATCTTCATGCACTCACCTGCAGTATAATCCTTACAACAAGGCCAGCTATTCAGTCTTGTGCCCTAAGCAAAATCCTACAAAGGAGGACAGTTTTATTTGGCATCCTTTGCTATGGGTATCAGTGCATCTTGCTTTTAAATTAGCTCAGGTGTGGTTTAAACAGTAGAAATGAGGGATGTTGTGGAATTTTAGAAAGTCTGAGGACACAGCTCCCTTCAGAGATCAAATTTACAGATGTTATAATCAACAGCATTTTCAAAAAAAAATTTTAAATAAAGTTTCCTCAACAGGCACAAACTGTTGCTAGTTGAATTGGGATAAAATTACAGTAAAATTCCACTACCTTAAAAGTTCTTCTCAATGTAAATTACCAAAAAAGATATATATTTATGCAGCTTGGTTCCAGATTTTCAGAAAAAGATGGAGAAAGAATAAAAATAGCAGCAAAGCTATGGAGTGAACACTGTCTTTGTCTATTACTCTACAGAGTACCCTAGTATAAAAAACCAGAACAGGCTACAAGCACAAAGCAGCAGAGTTTGTGGGAATTAAGTAAAACAAAGTACATGGATTAAACAAGGAAATCAGTGAAGTGTCAGAAAAAGCTGCCATTTGAAGACTGCAATTGTTTACATAGTAAACACTTTTAATATAGTAATATACATTTATTTCTTCAAATAAATCACAAGTGACCAATAGCAAAATAAAAATCAATGAAGACCTTAATGGTAAGCAACTGAAAATGACTGCAGTTGTATCTTTTGCTGCCTTCTATACAAAATACCCAAAGAATTGCCCAACAGATGCAAAAATAAACAAACTAACAAATGATTAAACAGCTCCCTGGCTGGGCTTTGTCTGCCAAATCTCTGCCTGGAGAGGACTTTTATGTCCATGTAATAAACCCTCAAAATTATGGACTTACAAAGGAAACAGCTGCTTAACCATAATGGTAATTACACTGGTCAGATTGCGGAGCACCCAACCTTGAGGCTGTGGCTCAGGCGACTGGTCTCGTGCAACACATGACGACACAAAGACAGAACTGAATCAGTGTCACTGCACAGCGCTCATAGCTGACTCATCTGTATTGTTTGCCACAGGACGGGTTGAGGAACAGGATGACGCAGAGCGTGGCTGGCTGTGTGGCGGGTCCTCCCAGGAGGGATTAAAGGCTGATAGTGTGCTTGATACGTAGCACCATCATAAGGTGGTGTGGGATATCAGAAATGACCCATTGTGGCCCAGCTCACACATCCTACTGCCTGATGGCAGTTTTTAGCCCACACTGAGAGCTGGTGGAGGCCAAGTTCTTCTCCCTCTGAAGCTCACCTAAAAGCTGCATTGAGACAACATCTTAGGCTCCAAAAGTAAAGAGGTACTCTCTAATACCTACAGTATTAAGGCTGAAATTACCATTATTGCACTTCTGTCATCCCAACAGCCTACGGACCTTAAAGTAACTGGGTGCACAGCTGTTCACCTTACTAATAAGAATTACAGAAAGAAGTGCAGGCCCATCTGCTTCAGTAGAACTGGTTTTATGAAGAGAGAGCAGAATGTGTCCTATTGTAAGTACAATGTGTCCTTCTCTAGCAGATATTAGAGTTGGGGCAAACATAGATGAAAACTAGTTGAGTGCCTTTCTCATGGTCATCTGGCAACTTGGGAGTTGTTAAACCTAGAAAGCAAGAATTCTGACTCTCAGTTTTCTATTCTAGGTACCAGAAAAAACACTGCTTCCCACAACTGCAGTTTTCCATATTTATCTTGATTGCCTGTATAACTATGAGTAGTCACAAACACAACACTTCGTAAATTCTTCTTATGCTCGTGTTATCCAACAGATGGGGGTTGAGATTCCCATTACCACAGATCCTGATTTAAGCGGTGGAAGCCACCAAACTGAAATGGCCGAGTGCTCTGGCTTGCACAGAAATTAGCATTTTTACACATATATACCCAAGATAAACTCATCAACTCTTTATTCAGCAGCTGACAAAGGGTGCCACTTGCTAACAACATCTGCCCTGTAATTCCATACTGGCATGACCATTTTTGGCTCAGTGATCTGCAGCGTTAACCACCTATGAAGTGCATCCACAGCGTGCAGAACTGTTTATGTATAAACTGCTCATTCCAACTAAAAGACTACTCAGGCTGTAAAAGTTGCTACAATACTTATATGCACAATAGGGTGCTTTTAAACGTGTCATATGCCAAATACATTTTCTGACAGAAAGTGATTGCTGATATGATACTCGATAATTTCTGTATGAATGGAGTTAAGCATGGCTTGTAAGAGACCAGGATAGCAGTATTTCAAGAAGCAGACAACAGATTAGAGACAAGTGACAAGACTGATCTCTGCAGTTGCAATTAACTGTCTTTCCTTCAGTCTCTCCTGCACAGTTCTAAGGCAGCCTACGATTTCCTCCTGCTGATGAAGGTTGATTAGCAGTCAGGTGGGGAGAGGCTCTGGGGATGGCATGACGCATTAATTAAATCACTTCTACCAGCTAAGTGATGACACTTTGATTTATAGCAGAGCTCATTCAACTCAACACTGGCATTTCCTGGGCACCAAGATGAGAAAAAGCCAAGCTGGGAAGCAGGTGGGAGAAGAGGGGGATGTGCACATAAAGGAACAAGAACAAGCTGTGAAGTAAATACCTGCAGCTGACAGACTATTTTCAAAACAGGGTGCTTGCAGGAGCAGTAGGAATGACCATGAAACATGAGCTTATTTAATTCATGTTGCTTATACAAAGAATATTTCATTCTATCTGATTTAAGAAAAAGAAGTTGGAAATCTCCATAAGGCAGAGCAGGACAGTGATCAGGGGGCCCCTTTTAGATGCTATGCCCCAGCCTACTCCTACTGCATCATCTGACAAAACTGGTATCTCCTAAACACTGTGTTTCAATTTCTCCCTCTGCCAAAGGGCGATAATGTTATTTCACCAACCTTTATAAAGGGTTACCTTTATCCAACTTTATCTATTTTGTTTAGGATTTTGACATTTGAAAAGGCTAACTTAAACAGTCTTCCTATTAGAAAGCTTCTCTTTTGGTGACAAGTCTACATATTCTTCCTTGTGAACTCTGTGGTCAAAACCAAAACCTGCAGAAGGGAGAAAATACTTCCACACCCTGGAATCCAAAATAAGTCAAAGCATCATTATAGTAATATTTCACTCCCTCTTCTGAGTCAACCATGCTTTGGTAATTCTTGGATTACTTTTTTCTTTGAAAGCGTAAAACAAGTATTGTAGAACACTTAGGCTCTAAAACATTCCACTTACTTTACAGGCCAGTGGTATTTTTTAGTAAGACATATCTTTATAGTTTTGAAGACAAAGGAGGATTGTTTGCTCACAACATTGTGCGGGGTGAACATTAATTTTTATTTTTTTTAATAAAAGCTCTTTAAAATATATGTTAATTTTTAGCAAGAATTATTTTGTACCTCTTAAACTATGCCAGGTTCAGTCTAGTTTCATACATGAAGAGGGAACATTGAAGGAAAACATCAAACAATAAGGTTGAGTCAGAGGATATATTCCTTTTAGTCAATATTATTATCCTTTTGGTTAACCTGTATTGCTGCAGCAGCCAGTGGCCTCAGACAGGACTGAGGACACATCATGGTAGCTGCTTGTAAGATTTAATAAAAACAGAATTCTTACTCTCTAACCTTTCACTAACAAACAAACAAAAAAAATCCACAAACAAACCACCTCTACTGATATGGTTTCCCTAGCAGTGACCAGTAGCAAAATAACTGCTCTCATTGTAAATCCAAATTCTGATCAGTAAAAGACCTCATGAGCCTCTTTGCTAGGCGCATGCATCATGTACATTTGTTTTATCTCATTATCTTTGCTTATCTAAATTATATTTCTTCTTTCACCTCAAAGCCTTGTTGTGTCTTCTGTAAACAATTTCCACCTCTCTCTCAATGCCTCATCTCATTTATAGGTGCGATTACTGTTACATTTGATAATATCTTGAACTTTCCCAGCATACCCCCTAGGACCTCCAAGTGCTTTATGGTTAATTTATTGTGGGAGTCAGATTTGAGAAACCCTTTCCAGGAGCAACAGCAGCAACACAGAAATTTGGGTCATAAAGGAACTCTGTAGCAGACCAGTACATAGATCAGTGTTTAACCAACTAAATTTGTCCTTGGTAATGTTTATAATGTATTTGGATTCTTTTGCATTATCAGCTCCTAATAACAAAGGACTTTATTTAACACTGAATTTGGTAGGTAGCTGGATGAGGGCTGGAAAAAACCTAGCTTGCTTTTAAATAGATCCACATGCATCTCCTTTTCATCATTAGAATAAATTTCCAGAGAGGTGAGCAGAGGTTTAGCTGCATGACTCTCATTAACGTTAACTTTATTTCAGTAATGAGGTGAAAGTACAATCACTGGAGCTAATATAATTACAGTGATGAGACAAAAGTCTGCCGCCGTAAATACTGCTGAAGATGATGACATTGACAATACTGATAGGTATGGAAAAATAGGTGTCAGTAGCAAAATGACGCAGTAAGGGTAAAGACCTTGCCTTTAGGTATAGTAGTAAAACTAAAAACTGACAGGAACTGTTGCACTGATATGGATGCACTGACACTGGTCAGAGGACTGTCTTGGCAAGACACCGAGCATGCCAATACTCAGCTTTGCTAGTTCCTAGCAAAAACTGAGGAAGCAGGGAGTTAACAGTCCTGTGCCCTTAAAAGTCATTTAGGAGAGATAAGAAGGATTAAGGCAGTAGCAAAAATGGAATGTTGAGATAAGAGAAAACAGCAGGTATAGAAAATCAAAAGCTACTGGTGACAGCCCCGGAAGTCAATCCCAGTAATATATTGCACCAGAAAGACGTTATAGAATGAAAAGTGTGAGAGCCAACATGACATTGCACATAGTTAATAGAATGATCTAAACAGAACAAGGCTGGGAAGAATTTTATAGTAATTAGCAAACCTGTTAGTGCCCATTTTTCTTTTGCACAACACACGAACAAAAGAAAAGCAGACACAGCTATTAAGGGAACCTGACAGGAAGGAAAAGTGGGAAGACAGACAATGAGTTGGATACCTCTGCAGAAATAAAAAATACTGATTACATTTTTTTTTATTACAAAACTGGTATGCAAGGATTTTTAGCTTTGCACTAAAAAAATACACTGCAATATGAACACTACTAAATATATAGCACATAATCATCAACATACAAGTACTACTACTAGAGAAGGAGCAGAGGAAACATAATGTATACATCCACTCCATATAATTCTTGCAAGATTCAGTACCACTGTAAGCAGCTCAATATAACTTTATCCAGAAACCATAAACATAGGGTTTTTTTTAAATCATGTGGAACTGATCCATTGCAAACTGCTTGTACTGAATCCATGATTTTAACCTTATAGCTACAAATGAAGTGCATTTATAATGACATGAACAAGATGTGCCCTTTTCACTTGATTTCACTATCTTACTGACCCTTTGAGAACTTGAGCAGAATTGCTCTGAAATTGCTGAAGCTTGGCAGCGTATCTAGGTCGTAAGCTCTCACACTTTTTGGATTAAGACAAAGCATATTTGTTTTTGCCATCCTGGCTTGCTGCATTGTCCTAGTCATTGTTATTTCAGATATCCAACCATAGCAAGAAGAGCCCTGATCAATATGTCTTTGTTGTGTAGACCAGAATTAACTACATCTCACTTTCCTTTGACAGCAACACAGATCACACGCAGCTGCTGCTTCCACTATGAGAAACACGAATTCTGGAAAGCATATTCATTATCTGGCTGTTAAAAGCAATGGAGCATGCAAGCCTCACCCTGCCTGGGTTACCTGAGAAATCAACATCTTTTGATTAAGTGACTGCCAGCTAGTCACCTTCTCCCTTTAACCTTGATGTGGCAGGACTGTGACAAGTGCATATAGTGTAACATCACAAAATGTTTCACTGATGCTCACAGATAGCTTAATTTGTTTTAATAGCCTGATCTCTTGCAGTGTTTCCACTATAAACTCTGATTTTGAGGACAGAATATATCAGCTCTTCATATGGAAACTACCTGAAAGCCAGCTGGCAGGTAGCCAGGGAGAATCCTGATGAGGTCCAAAGCTCTCAGTCTTTACCCAAGTTATAGCACTTAATAAATTCCAAAGGAATTCCACCTCCCTCGCATCATTTTTTTTTAGTTGTAGGACTAGGGATAAGAAAAGTTAGCTTTATAAAAATTACAGCTCCTTAACAGATCTTCTGTAGCTGACTATTACTTGTATACCAAAAGAATCCAAATGAATTTCCATTTTATATACAGAAGCAACTAAGTCCTTACAGACTGAAGTTTGACTTTTATTTCACTGATCTTGCAGAAACAACAGGGCTGTTAGTTGCCAGTCCCCACTATGTTTTCATGGGTCTCATAATACTTGCTGTTTTTTTTCCAGTTGCAGCTGGTGGAGAAAGGTGGCCACATAGAAACCTCAGTTTTTTTACACAAGAAAGAAGAATGACACCTCTGCAGTTGTAGAGAGAAACTCAGAACTTTGAAACTTCATTAGTCCATCTTCAGATGATAAACAAGCACAGTTCTCACTTATTTTTAAATTTATTACGGCGTTAGAAGTAGACCTGGCTTGTGATTGCTGAACCCTTAAGAGTTAGAACTCTCAGCATTCAACGCTGCTGTTTGGGTTCATGTATCACCAGTAAATCCTCTCACAACTGCAAAGGTTTTATAAATAGGAATATGCATGATACAGATAGAACCCAGCTTGAGTTTACAAAATGGGACAGGGAAAAAGCATGTGGAACACTGAGAACTAGTCTTCCCAGGTGTCACCAAGCAATAGAGGAGATCATTGTTGAGGTTTTTTTTTTTTTTTTTGTAATTACTTTCAGCATAGGGCTGGGCAGTGAGATAAAGGTTCAGGAATGCAACTCCTCTGGGCTCATTTTGAGGTAATAAGAAAATTTTAAGTACTTGGGAAAAAAAAGTTTAACTGATGCTGGTGCCATTTTAACATTACAAGAAATTCTAAATAAAACTTTTCACAATGAAAGATTGAGACCAGATAGCATGAACACCTTACTTTTTCATAAGCTACATTTATCCTGTAAGCAAGCATCATCTGCTGTTGACAGCAAGCTAGGACATTGTAATTAGGACAAATGCCTTCTTTGGCAACCTAGAGGCTTTCAGTAACTTGCTAATAGATTTAGAACTCCAGTTGCTGAAAAAGCAACTGTAAGCTTATCAAAGCAAACCCCATATATTTGATATGCATTTGCCTAGTCGGATCCAGGTCCAAGATCTGAGTTCCTAAGGACAAATGCAACATAAATAGTAAAATTCATACTCTGCTTCCTAGCCCAGCTGACAGCACAGGTGCCAGGGGCAGCACCAGTTTTCTCTCCTGAAATGTTGGCTAGGTATGCCTTTTAACATACACTGCAACCAAGACAGTAGGAAATTTTGCATAAATACTGAAAGCAAAGCTGGACTGAGACACTGGAAAGCTACAGCTAGCACCAGATTAAAATGGGGATGAAGAGAAATTAAGAAGGGGAAAAGAAAAAAAAAGAGTAGACAGATGCCCTGGTGTATCAAAAGGGAGTGCTGCACCACCTTTTCCTTAGGAAAAGCAACATTTCCTCCAAGAGGGAGAATTCCTGCTATCTTATTTCAACCTTCAGTAACTGCAGCCAAGACAGATCCAAGGCAAAGCTGGGGAAGGGACAAAATATACAGGGCCTGAAGAGAGGAAAGAAGAAAAGGAAAAAAAAGGAAAAAAGAAAAAAAAAGAGAGAAAAACCAGAGCAGTTGGTGAGCTGAGAGAATAAAAATGAAAGCAAGTTTAGGGGTGGCGGGAGGTTAAAATGCAGAAGCGCAGCGCTCTGCGGTGAGAGGCTGCAAACGGGAGGAGGCCCGCGGGGTTCTGAGGGGCTGGGCCGCCCCGCTCTCCTCAGGGCCGTCACCCCACACCACAAGCGGCCGCAGCCTCCGAGCACCAGGGTCACAACGGGGCAGCAGTGAGGACGACACTTAGTTACACCTTAAAATACGGCCTCGTACATGTTTGTTTTAACCAAAAGAAAACAACCCCACAGCAGGCTCGTTCAGCTGCAGGCAGGGGAAGCCTCTATGAGAGTGCAAACAAAACTATTGCTGAAACAAAGCAGCACCTCGGCGTCCACACACCTCGCTAAGAGACCTCAACTGCCGAAACACTGCCTTACCTGGCTTTTCCCTGTCAGAGCCACCACCGAGGAGCCACCGGGCGGCACCACCGCGCAAGCCGGGGAGAGGACGGGTCGAGCTGAAGGCCGCGGTCCGGACACGGTTACGGAGCTCCGGGAACGGCAGGAGACCAGTCTGAGCGCCACGACGCCCCGTCCTACCCACAAGCCTTCTTCTCGGGGCCCAGTTTACCCCGTCGTGTCCGAGAGCCTCCGTCCCGGAGCCCGGTTCGTTCCCACAGCGGCCGCCTCACCTGAGGCTTCTCCTCACCCCGGGCTCGGCAGCGAAGAGGGAAGCGTGAGGAGAAAAAAGGCGGGAAACGAGGCTGAATGTGTAGGCGGCGGGGGCTCATCCCGTGCCCTGCCAGCAGCCCTCCTCAGAGAGCCTCGGCCCTGCAGAAGCCCCGGCCTCGACCGCAGAGCCGTCCCTTCACACCTCCAGAGCCTGGCTCGGCGGGAGGAGCCTTTTTCACTGCGTTGGGGAGAGAGCAGCTCAGCTGTGGAGTGAGGAGGGCTGCCATGACAGAGCAGAACACAGCAGCACCTGGGCAGAGCTCTCCAATTTCTCCCCCTACTGAGACGGTCAGATTTTTTTAATTATTATTATTTTAGTACAACAGTTGTCAATCAGGTTGTCCCACTACCATGGCTGTTTTCCCTACATTAGCACCCACAACAGCCCAATGCATTGAAAACCCAGGCAGCCCTCACAGGTAAGTTTATTTTGTGGGTTTGGGTAGCCAGGCCAAGGGTACAGGAGTGATTCCAGACAGATGCTCCACACATTATCTTGGAGCAATGTAATGGTTTGTGTTCTGTACTTTTGCCCGGTGAAATTCAGCTCTTAAGAGCCATCTGCCAGCCTGGCTCCAAGGGGAGGAGACCAGCTTTTAATCCAAATGCTGTGGTAACCTCTGCTGGCTGATCCTTGTTGTTACACTGGTTGAGACATGCTACTAGGAGTAAGCTTGTAGGCTGACACAAGAAGTTGAGCACACAAAAATTAGCAGAAGAGGAATATTACATTTGCTTACTCATACTTTTGTTTGCATTTCCTACTACAAAAGATTGGGATTTTTTTTTAATTCAATGTGTATTTTTACAGTATCAGCAATTTAGATAAATTAGGACCCTGTTCACCCATATATGAACATGTTTATTTCCTCAGATGGCACAACTTTCATTAGTAATCAGTATTTTGCAAATAAGCTACATTTTTCAGTTTGAAGATGTGGATACAGCATACCCAATGTCATCTTACACAGCTGAGATGCATTCTTATGCATATAAATCTCAATAGCTTAGGATGCTGAAGTGGCTGGGCACCTGTGACATACTCAACCTTAACCAACTTAAAAAAAAATAGTGATTTTTTTTTTGTGTGTAAGACAGGTATTATTCATAAGAATAGGTACATTAAAGGCTCCAGGTGAGGCCATGGTCAGAAGTCATATGAACTACAAATGTA
Source organism: Aramus guarauna (assembly GCA_013400195.1). Lineage (NCBI taxonomy): Eukaryota > Metazoa > Chordata > Aves > Gruiformes > Aramidae > Aramus > Aramus guarauna. The sequence continues at coordinate 684,353 of VXBL01010273.1, forward strand.
GAGTTGCCTTCCTGCTCTGAGGAGTTTAAAATCTAAACAAATTTTGTGTGGGACTGGAACAAAATGCAGACAAATTGACATATGACTCCCATTCACCTTGATTCCTATTAGCATGCCTTACTCTGTAGGTCCATGCAGAGAGACAGAAAACATACTGGATAAATGAGAGCTGGATTTTACTGAAAGTTTCCATTAAACTGGCAAGAAATCAGGTGCTAATCCTCATTTCAACTATTAATAGTAGAAACAGATTAATAATAATCTCACAGGTAAACTAGCACCTGCCTCCCCTTCCATTTGCAACTATAGCTTGTGGTCTTCTGTCCCCTTAACTGAAAGGCATACTAGAAAAGCTTCCACAAGGCAAGCTTCTCAGCTGGAATTAATTTCTTTCTTTACTCTGCAACTCTGTGTTATTTCACCATAGGCAAACCAGCAGAACACAGCAGCAAACATGCTTCAATCTGATAACATCCTGAGAATTCTTACTTAAGACCAATACTTCTAAGAACCAACATGATTTCTAAGAAAAATCCGTGGCCATATGACTGCCTTGAAAACAGAAAAGGTGTAGACAATATGCATGTTGCTACAAGTCAGACCTTATTTGACCAAAAAAAAAAAAAAAATCTTAGATAGAACTGCCTGTTTAATTAGACACAGATAAAAAAAATGAAGAACCAAGTCACTTCCCATCATTCCCTGCACATTTTGAAGTTGGCATTTTTCCCTCTCTGCATATAGTTAGTTGTTTGGCTTGGGTTGTAGAGAAATGCACCAGTAATTTGCTGAACTCCATCTTTTGTGGAACTTGCTGAGTTAGAGAATTCCTTTTTACCTCCTCCCCCACCTCTCCTTGGCTAGAATAACTGAAGAACAAATATCACATTATGGTGCTAGGTTAAAGGAACTAGTGTGTTTGCACTTGAAGTGACTAGCACAAGACAGAACAAATCCTAAAGCTCAAGCCTGTGCAGCTAAGTGACAAGGGAAGTCAAAGAAGTGTTTGCTTTTTAAAAGCATATCAGAACTAAGACTCATGTTTAGGATTTGCTGTGCTTAGTGCTTTATACTCCAAAACTGACTACTAACATAGATTGTTAGAAAGTTCTCCAAGTGATTAGAGCCTGAACACTTACAGGAGGTAGAGCAAAGAATTGCCACTACAACGAGTGAGATTCTGAGAACAGAGAAACCATGATCCCAGCTCATCAACTGTTTAGTGTTGGCCTCAACCCGTGAGTCTGCTTTTGCCTTTTCAGAACTCCAGCACACCACAAAAGGAATTTTTATCCAATTCTCCATTCACCATCCCAATGGAGCAATACAGCGGGTTCTTTCAAGGCCAACAGCTCAACTTTAAATTCAGCTAAGATGGCAGTTACTGCTTTTTCCTTCTGCCGTAGATTACTCTTTCTAAATTGGTACAGCCAAATACTATACCTGTTCCTCATTAGATGTCAGCTGCTACCATTTTTCACTAGCATTAATATTCTTGTAAACTACAGAAATCAAGGAGTACACAACCCATTCAATTATCCCCAGCATTGACCTCAGTGCAGATCAGCAGAGCTAGTCACTCCATCAAGTGCTCTCATTAAATCTGCTGCCAAACACAAGTGAACAACCCGAGTCTCTTAGCTGACAAATAGGAAGATGTCAGACAGCCACTGACAACCACAGAATCATCGGGTTTTTTTGCAAAAGGGATGGACATCACTTAAACCACACAGAAGTATTATCAGGAAGCACAGATTTGACATTTCTCACCATATCTTCATGACATGAAGCAATCATTTGCATCCCCTTCCCTGCTCAATCCACTTTTGCAAAGGGCTAGACCTTTCTGTGCACCATTGAGGGAAGCATGCTCTTTTCTTAGATTGAAATGAAATTCCTCTTTGCCTCTACTTGCTTGCCTTTATTACACATATTCAAGTTAGCGTCCCTCTCTGCTCCACTGCATTCTTCAAACTTACATTTTGGCACAGTTGCTTTGCAGTTCAAGGAAAGACATGAGAACAGGCATTATTTTGGAACACAGATAAATTTTTAATGATTTAACATATAGTATAGACACTAGTTGAACAGCTCCACAACCACGGAGGGAGGATGCCGTTTCTGTCCCATTGAATGGCAATGGTCACAATGTATTTCTGATCACATCCTGTTTTTCTAGAAGAGAAGGCAGCCAGGAATTCCCCACTAATGTTGTCTGAATTAGGTTGGTTCTTAATGATTTCTTACTATTACTGCTTCAAGCGGTGATATCACTTACTAAGGAATTTATACCAAGTTGAAAAAGAAAGCAAGAGCAAGCCATCAGTATCTTCATCTCAGCAGTCGTGGTGCAAAAACATGAAGTGCTAGAATACATCTCAGCAGAAATGATATAATAGACCAACCTGATAGCATTCCCTGAGGAAAACATTTATGAAGTGCTGGAACAGAGGTGAAGAATCTGTTTAACACTGAAAAGAGAAGTAACCTCTGCTACCCTCTGAAGACAGCATTTCACAGTGCATCTTCACACTGTATCATGTCCGCTGCAGCAAGTTGCCAGAGGATGGCAGCAAAGGGGAGAGATTTTCAGCTGGATAAACTGTTAATGCTAAAGCTTTTAAGCTTTTGGAGAAACAAGATTTTCAAGAGAATCTGCTGACAGAACCATTATCTCACTTGATGACTTCTGGGAAAGAACAATGACAACAATGCAAGTGGATTTTATCAGATGGCTGGTAACACTACTTCTTGTTTATATCACATGTAATTGCAATAGCATTGTACACATGGATTGCACCAGGATACCCCACCACTGAGCTTGGTGGTTGTTTTGGGTTTGTTGTTTTTTTTTAAAGTCTTTGTAGATTGTTTTATTTCAGTCAGGGAATAGGAAGTATCAGTTTAAATAAGCATATGCAAAGTCAAAATCATGGAGAAGATGAATGGGGGTAAAAGCAAGAGAAATGAGGCTCTGCATATAGAAAAGAACAGCCCAATGACTCGCAAGGGCAGAACAGATTTAGTCAGCGTTTTAGAGGTGCTCTCTATCCATCTTTGCCATGTTGAGTGGCTTTAAGATGGAGACAGTTGAAATTGCAACTTCAGAGAGCTAGGAGAAACTGTGGGAGAACCAGCCCTGTTCTAGTGCCATTCTGATCAGACCGAAATTCCAGAATAGCAAGTATGTCAAACAGCAAATCAAAACGATGACTGTTTAACTCAACTGATGCAACACAGTTGTCCTCAGAGGAGGGCTTGTGCCATGTTCTGACATTCTTATTACTTCATGCACAAGGACATCATTCAACTGAAATCCTAGAACAACTCCACCCTTCTGCCTCCTGCACAACCAGGAGCAAAGTACATTTGAATTACCAAGGCCTGAACAAGTTCAAGCAAACAAATCTTCAGTGCTCCCTGTCAGAAAGTGAACTAGCAGAGAGCTGTTTACAAGACTAAGACTCCTCTTCGAGGAAACTGTGGCAGAGTATTAAGGAAAGCGTTTACAGACAATAAACATACCATCCTAGGCAGATCCCTGCTCTTCTCATGTTATGGGACTTTGACAGAATAACAACTCCATTGGAGTTCTGAATGCTTTAAACTCACTAAGAGGAACATAAGCACTATAGTGATGAATCTCAATACAATTCCTTTACACTAAGGAGGGAAAAAACAACCAATTTTAGTCAGGATCTAAAATATCCTTTCTACCTGACATAAGAAAACAGGGACTGAAAGGCATCAACAACTAGCTATGCAAAGCATCAATACTTTCAGCTAGTAATCCATATAAAATGAATAAATAATTCATAATTACACATGTAGTGTACACCATGCATGTCAAGAAGTGCTCCAGAGAGAGAAGCACAACAGGCATGCTTTACTCTCTAAAGGCAAAAATTCTCCAGTTATTACCGTCACTCTGGAAAGTCTCTGGACACAACTGAACCTCCACGTACAGCTGCAAAGCGACATTAGATATTTTTCCTGTGATGATTTGTAGCCTAGATTGACTGTGCGTCCTAAAATTTAGAGGAAGTATTCAAAGAATGTGCTAGTACTCTAATACAGTACTAGCACCTAGTACTCAAAAGCAGGTGCATAACAAACTGAAGAAAGCAAGATTCAATCCCAGAGAACTTAAGTCCCTCACTTACGCTGTACACCTCTGGGTTTGTGCCCAGAAACGAAGTAAGCCCGTTACACTGAGGCTCTTGTAAAGCAGCAGCTGTTGTCTTGCTTTTTTGGATTCTAGTCTCCAGTTCCTTCCCCTTGTTGCTTAGCTCATGCAGCTTTCAAACAGGCAGAAGTTCTGGGGGATATTCACCATAGCAGTATTTTGCAATTGGATCTCTATAGGTGTTTTCATGCTGCACGCTCTGTCAGGAAGAGGAGGACAAGCTTTAACAATACACACATATTGAAACAATACATCCCTTCACTGAGGGCCAAAACCCACAGCATTTATGCATATGCAAAAAAATTTCCCAAATTCTTCTACGCATTAGAACATCATCTGGAGTCAAACAAGACTGCACTCACAACATATAAAAGACAGTTGCTATATTATAGCACTTTAATGTTAAAACATACCCAGAACCTCCTTTTCACCCAGGTAGGTGGTGACAGGTGCAATATTAAAAAAGAATTATATATGCTTAGGCAGTATCGTCAAATATCCTAAGCAAGATATAATGAAGTTGCTACTTGAGATGTGTGCACTTTCGATAAAGCTAGAGTTCAGATACTATGGTTAAAAAAAAAAAAAATAAAAGCTTTGCAGATAGTTGGAACCATGTCCTTTGCAATCCATCCCTATTGCTGTATTAACTAGTCAAGCTGCATGACATCAACAACACTTTTTAAGACAGCCGATTCTTGCTTAGACCAAAACTTCTAATAAAGTCCCATGGGTAGCAGAAGTTCACCTCTGTTCTTAAAAAGCAAAAACACAACAACATAGTTTTTGAGTTACTATGCAGATGATTGTCAGCATATGGTAAGCCTAAAAATGGACCCTAAAGTAAATAGCATTCTGAAGCTACTGGGAACAACTCTCATTGTTATCAGATCTTCCCCAGTCACTGAACTCAGCTAGTCTCTTTTTAGTTAAGTACCTCTTTTCTAAAAAGTGTGTACAACTCATCCTGCTGTAAATGAGGCTTTGGGCAACATAGTGGAGTGGAGGGCATCCCTGCCCTAGGCAGGGGGGTTGGAACCCAAACCATTTATGATTCTATGAAATACGTGCTTTGCCCTTCATTTACTGCTATGTCACTATTTCACCTTACAAATCAGAGGATTGCCTTCAGATTAGCTCTCAGCCATAGCTTCAGTATTTATGAAAATGCCCGTGTGCACACAAGCCCAAGAGACCAGCCCCATTTTCCAAAGGCACTTTTTAGGTATTTTTCCATTTTTGAGCCCTGGACATGTACTCATGTCTTACCTGTGATGAAGTCCTACATTTTGCCAGACATAACTCAAAGCGATCTTCCACTGCCATGAAGAGGTTTTGAAAAGCAATAGCTGCCCGGTTCAAGAAACGTTCCAGAAGATGTTGCTAAAGTTAGCAATAAAGAAGACAAATCAAAAAAACCCACAAACACCATACTTCAACAAGGAGTAGTCAAAGCCCACCTTAACCTACACAGCTCAAGTATCAGAGGAATAGTAAGCATCTCCACTTAGAATTTCTAGCAAGCACTGAAAGGTTAACACATCACAGAACCCCAGCAGTAGGAAGAGAATCTAGAAAAGCTAACAGAATACAGGGAAGTGCTAATTACAAAACTGATACTGGCTGGAATAGCTTTTCTGCAATCATTTCCCTTCAGCAAATGCAATTCCCCTGAAGCTGAAACATTTTGCAATTCTCCCAGTATCTCCTCTCAAAGGTGGGAAGGATGGATGTTTTTAAAGCTTTATTTATAGCTTGCCATACGGTCCTTGCAGGCTTTCCTCATCCTTCCAAGAAAAGGAACTGTCCCTTCTAAGGAGAAAGCTCCTCTAAAACCAGCACTTTTAGCCACAGAGGCACCTGAGAACACCTGAAAAGCAGGAGAGAAGTAATGCACCTTGCTGGGCTGCAGGCAACAGGAAACACAGTACTCATACACACTGCAGCAGCCATTGGGAAGGCAGCTGTCACAGCTGTACAGCTTCGTACTGGGTACGTTGACATTACAACAGCCATTTATCAAAAGGTCCTTCCTCTCACAGATGTAGCCTGAAAAACAAAAATAGCAACAACTGGCAAAACATACTGCTTTTAATGTTCTATAGAAATCTATAGTAAGAATCACATTACTTAAGAACAGGCTTATTTATCTTTTAGTAGATTATGATTGCTCTCAGTTTGACTCAAGTCCTAACTACCAATTCTTTGAAATAACACTTGGACACAGAACCGAGTTTTACAATAACCTTGTATTATGTACACAGCTATTCTGTACCTACTCTAATATGCTGTATATACTGTATGAGTCTTTAAATGCAGAATATTTAAGTTCTGATTTGTTTTTTGGCATAATTCATCTTTGTGATTGGAAGGAGAAAGGTGATTGGTGACAATTGTCCTGGAGAAAACTATGACATATGTTCTTTCAACTGGTCTGCAACTGGATAACTCTCTTTATAGTTCACTAGGAAGACACTTAGATTTATCCGCACAGGGAAGTTGCGATATTCGTTGTTGCAAGGAATCCTTAATAGTATAGAACCACAGTGTATGTCCCTATGGAAACTGTACTACCACGCTGTCAGACTGTGAAAGATATCTGTGATTTTAGAGACCTTAGTGAATCAGCAGTAAGCATAATTCAGGCAGTGCTACATTTAATACTGATGCAAAACACAGAAGATGTGGCAGTTTTTCTACAGCCTTCATTTCTGGTCAAGAAAGGTCCAGTGCCCGAGCAACAAGCACACTGGGGAAGCATATGTGCATAACAGGAAATGAAAGGCTTCATGCACTTAAAACAGGTGGTTCATTTGAGAACTTGCAAGAGATATCTTTGGGTCAAAAAGGGTCAGATGAGCTTATTAACTGTGACTGAGCACTAATGAAACCAGTCCTGAGCTGCCTACAAGGCCAATCAGGTCTCCCCAATTACTCTCCCTAACACACCCGACAGCAGGAATACACTGCAGGGAGATACAGATAGCTCTGCAAGCAGCCACACTAAATTAAGCAGGACTCAATGTTTGAGTTCCACACAAAGGTAACTGAAGTTCTTTGAATCCAAGGTGGTCCTGGAAACAGTACTGCCACACTTCTAAGGTACTAGGCCTGAGCTGGACCCAAACCTGCTGTGCACAGAATCAGATCAGCAGTGTCTGCAGCCACAGCAAAATTAATCCAGCCTGAGGATAAAATGCCAACAGCTGGGGTTCTGCGGGAAGAAGGCCTTAATAAGGAGCAGTTGTTACTTGCAAGTGCCATCAACAATCAGACAGGCAAAGCAGCATTCAACACTGCAATATGCAGAATAAATTCTTAGTATCAAGTATACCCAGTTCATCTGTAATGAGGAGCTTCCCCTGCACAGAATTCCTGCACTGGTTACTCAGCTGACTGCTGTTTCCCGAACTGAACTTCACCTTCCACATGATCGGCTGCTCATGCTCTTGTACTTGGAGGAGATTCCGATCTCTCACTGTCCTCTCTTCCTGCAAGGAAAGACAGCAATGCAATCAGACACATGAGTTCCTTCTGCTATTCCAATCCACATGCTTTTCCCACAATTAAAAGCACTCAGTAGTTGCAAACTCCACAGTACAGGAAACTTGTGTCAAAAGCAACATGTTACTTGCAGTAGCTTGCTTTTTGCTATATGCAGCATGAAAGCAACATAATCCAGTAAAACAGGGGTAGTCAAATTGACCACAGGATCTGCTAGCACAGCTGAAGTCAGTGACTACAACCGCAATAGTAGTATATATTGCATTAAAAAAAACAACCTAGGTATACATAGTTCTCTTTCATAAGTTCTTTGCCAGTGGAATTACAGTTCACAAGAGATACTGTAACAAAATAATCAAGTCCCTTCAAGGTTATTTTTTTTCCAGTTTTGGTTCAAAACACTATTGCTGTCAAATACAATATCAGACATAACGTTTTTAACTCTTGCCTTTATTTAATAATTACGCTGTAATTCTTACGGCAACATATTCCAGGAGTTCAGTGACAGCAGTTGAAGAACAAAAGTTACCCTGGGACAAGGGATTATTTAACCCACCCCGCACCGTGCCGGGACCGGGCCGTACCTCGGGCCGGGGGCTCCGGGGAGGGCACTGACCTGCTTGAAGGTGCTAGTGAGGAAGTAGACGAGGGAGAGCCCGAAGACGACGCCGAGGACCCAGCGCTTCCTCAGCAGCCGCCGCCACAGCACCGCTCCCCAGGGCACCATGGCGGCGCGGCGGGCGGCCCGACCCCGGAGCCGCGGGCTGGGCCCTCAGCCCCCCGCCGCCGCGCTCACCCGCCGCAGGGAGGGAGAGGAACGGCGGGGACAGCGCTGATCCAGGACCGGCATCACCGGCTCACGGCGGAGAGCCTCGGCGGGAATGCCGCAGGCGCTGCCACCGGGCCCAGCCTTCCTCCCTCCCTTCCTCCCTCCCACGGAGCGCGGCCCAACCGCTTCCGCCGGCCGCGGGGCGGAGGAGGCGGAAGCCGCGGATGTGCGTGCGCTGAGGGGGTGCGGCTGCGCCGGGCGAGGGCGGTGCCCGTCACCGCGGCCCGCACGGGTAGGTACGGAGGGCTGCGGCCTCCTGGGCCGGACCGGGCCGGGCTTGCGGCTCCCTAGAGCCGGCTTGCTCCTGCCCCTGCTCGGGCATTTAGTCCCATACTCCGGCGGGAATCTCCTTCCCCGACCTAATTGGAAAAAAAAGGCCTCACCTATGTCTCTCTCTGTGTATACGTATATATGTGTTTATGTATATAGCTACATTTATAGCTGTATATCAGTAAATACATGCATGTATATAAAAATTCATTAATGTGTGTATTTATTTATATATACACAACGAAGACAGAGTACAGCCCAGCAGGTGTTCTGGGAGTGCCTGTGCAGTGAGCAGGGCTGCAGGTACCAGTCCCAGAGGAAAATGGCCTTGTTGGAGCATGCATGCATACTGCTCCTCTCTGTCTTTCCCAAAGAGATGGAGAGGTCAAACTCACTGTGCTATGGTGCAAATGATTCTATGTGTGTGCTTCTTACAGATGGGCCTGTTGGAGCACAGTGATCCAGGTGCTTCAGCTTGAAGGACCTGTGATGATTTTGAAATTCGGACCATCTGGGATTATCTGAAGGACTCCATGTACGAGATGTCTGCACCCTCTTGAGCTTCCCTCTTTCCCACTATGGCACCTTGCACCTCTGGTTAAACCTGTTGTTCAGGTACTGTTAAAAAATGTCAGTGTTGCAAGATGAAAACCCCTGATCTGGAAAAGGCAGGACCAATTGCTATGGAAGCTGAGTGCCTTTGGGAACAAAGTCCATTTAAATTCTATCTGATCTTAAATCTGTAGGACTGTGGGCAGAAGAGATGATTCCATCTGATGATGTCCTTAGTACTTAGTATTCATGTCACTGTCTATTTCATGGTTGATGGTAAAAGAAAAAGTGTGTGCCCATAAAGCTGCATGGCATTTCGGAACGTGATTTCACCCTGCATTACAATCTAGTAGGCTGCTAACGTTCTAGAAGGGAGTAAAGGATTTTCCAAGTTTCAGAGTTATCTCCACACTGACTCTAGCTCTCAGCTTGTAGCATGGGAGGATGGACAGATTTCTTTATAAGTGGTGACCCCAAAGTTGTTCACAGACTGGACAGCTCTGCCTGCACGGGTGAGCTTGTCTTGGCCTTCTCATCATATCTTAATTAGTGTTTTGGTTAAAAAGAGGATAATATTATATATTAAGCCAACAGACATGCTGTCAGGTTAGGATTAAATAACATTTTCTGCAGGAAAAGCATAAAGGATCCCCAGAGTACTAAATGTTGTTACTACAAATGCAGCTTTAAAAAATCTATAAGAAAAAGTATCATTGATATGTATTTTTTACTGTATAAAACTTACAGATCTTTATAGAAAAAATTTTGGCCCTGAAAACAACACAAATTGAAATGTATAGCTAGAGGTTAAAAAACTGCTGGAAGTTACAAGATCAAAATTTGTAGTTAAGAGGGTAATTTAGGGTATCAGAAAACTTTGGTTAGAATTAGATTTCTGGTACTCATGGCAGCTTCCTGCATCCTCTCCATAAAATGCATTAAAAGCTGTGTTTTTCCTGCTATATGTGATTATGCCAAATTTTATTTACATGGATACGTATGTATTTGTATTAACTGTTAAGGGGATGTCCAAAGTTGGCATCTCGTATTAAAACCTCCACGTTCTGTGTCAGGGATGACTCAAATCCAGTGTTGTCTCAGTTCTGCCCACTTGATGGGGTTCTTGGAGACAGGATGTTACAAACAAGAGTCTTTCTTTTTTTTTTGTAGATGTTAACATATTTTTTTCACATCCTTTTACAAATTCAATACAGTTACTTATGTGATTTAACTGAAATACCCTTTCTTCTTTCACTGTTTTGTGACTTATCTTCAGGACTGAGCAAACTGCATGTACTTTTACTGCAGGTACACATGGTAAACACAACTGTCTGTCTATGCACTGTGAAGAACTGCACGATTTGGGCTTTATTAAGGGATAAAATATGAATTTAATGCAATTTTGCATGGACTAGTAGGTCACTGAAAGTGAAGTATATGAATGAAAAGGTGAAAATATAGAGGGAAAAAATATATTCCATATTTTCTACTTCTCAGCTTCCATACCTCTGCTTACAGACAGCTAGGAAACGTTCTCAGAGCCGTTGTGCCATTGCAGGATATAGATACAGGGCTACACATTTATTTACATATATTCATGCAATGTGAAAAGTTATGAATAATGCTATAACTTTTGATACTGAAAAGAATTTAGAGTCTTTAGTCTTTTACATTTTATTCAGTAGCTATCATAGTCTAGGGCTGAGCAGGATCAGACTTCAGTATTTAAAGAATGTCTCTCTAAATCTTCCATGAAACACCTGTGGGAACCTGGACACATCACTTGCAAAAATAGCCCATTCCTCAGGTTTTAGATAACTATTATAACATTACCCAGTGTAAGACTATCTGCCAGGTACTCTGTGCTGTGCCTTGATGATGGCAATGATTCTGTGTTCTTCCTTGCTTTTGAATTAACTTTATTTTTAAAAGACGTAATGTGTTTGAGATTGTTCCTCTAAAATTAGACACTTGAAAGCAGAGATTTAAATAATTAAATAAATATATTTTCTCCTTGTTCTAGAAAAAGTTCCTGTACTTAATTCAATTCCGATGCTTTTTCATTTCCCATTCCAGACCTTACTTTATTTATGCTGACAATTCCAGAATGAGTGGAGCAGAAACATATGATCTTTTGCATATGTGCATATTATTTATGACCATTGTGCAGTTTGTTAATATTTGTCATTTGAAAGGAATGGGTTGCTTATTTAAAAGAATATTGTCATGACCTGATTCTGTTTTTTCATTAAAAATGTTCATACATTTTCTTTTTTTCTTCTCAGTTTTGCTTTACAAAGCTAGTTTCTTCAGAAGAGGAAGAAGGGATTTCATTTCCAGATTCACGTGTCACATCGAGAGCTACTCTGTTCATTGTCCTCAAGTTCTTTACCAGAGCATGTCATCACACAGCGCTACACTCCTTGTGACTGCAACATACCGCAAAAGGGGATCTGACTAGTTCCTGCCCTGCCTGGAGACCAGTGTACGTGTGCTTCCATTTGCCAGTTGAAAGTTGTTTCTTCGCAAGTGTACTAAGAAACAAATGCAAGCTTGAGGTGCTCTTTCAGAGAAGCAAATTACTTATGCCAGCCATGTCACTAGCTGAATGGGTTTCACAACTCTCTGACTCTGTGGGCCTTTGTTAGTAGTCACACTGGGAATTGTTGGCCTGCAACATTAATGTTGAGCGTGTTGTGTTTTAAGGTTTTGAGGAAAATGCAGAGACGGCATAGCAGCAACACTGACAACGTTCCTCCTGAAAGGTAAATCTTTTTCCTTCTTTTTTTCCTCCATTTTCCTCTCCAGAGGGAATGTCCTGATTTAAGTGTATATTTTAGAAGATGGAAGCTCAAAAGTGAGAAAAGCATATACTTCATGTGCATGTAGTGTGGCCAGGCTTAGAGACTTTTCACTTTCATGTCAGTTATCAGCTGCTACCAACTACAGTGTTTCAGGTTTCATGATCCAGCATGGAATATATGGAGACAGTTGGCTTAGCATAGGCAGGACGTTTTGGAGCTCTAGAGGACTGATGGATGGCACAGTCCTTTGGGGATCCTGAGTGCCGTCAATCTGAAAGGATTGATCTGTATGAACAGAGTCTATTTATACTTCTGTTATTAAGGTATTTAAAAAGTCTGCTGGTCTGAAGCTCCCAACAACTGTAACTTAGTATTTTATAAACATTTTGGGTGATCCTTTACATCATCCCAGAATCTGTATCTAGCTTCATGTATGTGACTATTTAGAAGTAGAATACCTCTAATTCATTTCTGTAATTATAACATCAGCAAGGGAGGCTTGCCACTGTTGTTGTTCTGGTGCTAAATATTCCCTTGTGCTTTCCCAGGGTTAGAGCTTGACTTTTTTTTTTTTTTTCTGAAGAAACTAATCTAATTACTTTAAGACAAAGATGGAACTAACAAATTTCCTTGCTCTGGCTGAGATGAGATTGTAAGTGAAAGATCATTACTAAGTATTTCTTAGTGGTTTTGCAAGTAGAGGTGAAGCTTGATGTCATGACCACTTCTAGCACGGTACCATTCTTAATTTCAGGGGAAAAAAAAAGCCATCTTCAACTTTTTCTGCATGATGCTGCCCAAGCCTCAGTGCAGTCTGTGGGTTTTATACCAGCAGGCAAGCCTGGGGCTTGAGAGGCACGTAAGGTGTTGTATCCTCTTATCTGCACTGTAGAGCTCTCTGAGTCTGTACAAACTTGTAAGGCACTTAGGAAATGTTTGAGTGGTTAAAATATATTCAGGATAGGTGTTTATTATTCAGCACAAAAGATAAGCAGAAACATAACAATTGGTTTTTATAAATGCTTCTGGTTTTTAACAGGGTAAATACATATTGTCAGTAACATGGGCTGAAGGTTTTCTAACTGCAGACTGAAATGCTGTTGCTGCTGATCTTCACTTCTGTTAACTTCAGCAGACTCACAATTTCATCCTTCTTTATTTGTTATTAAATATGTCCCTGATTAATTCCTTCCTGTTGAAAGCATGGTCATGTATCCTGGTAATATTGTTCCAAACAATAGTTGTGTCTTTATCTGTAACACTGGGTTCCACCCAATTTGTTTGTTATGTTCCCAGATGTAAGTACTGTCACATTATGTCCCTGTCTTGTGTATACATCCCTGAATTGTAATGTTAGGTGTAAAATCCAGGATCTGGTTGAGGAATATTTTGAACCAAAAAGAGGTGTGCAGTGGCTTGTTGACTTGATTCCTTGCTGGAGCCTGTGGAGAGACATTGGGAATGGGGTGTTGCTATAAAAAGCCTGATTAGGAGTTTACTTAGTGGGAAGGTATGCCCAGAGAGGTTTGAAGCTCTCTCCAGAGCAAGGTGAAAGGCAGCGCTCTGTGCCCTGTAAGATGCTTGGGGAGGCTTTGGAACCCATGGGAGAGAGAGGGTTAAGGGCTCTGTATGTGCCTGCATGTGCAGTCTCAGCTTGTGACCACTATTTCTAAAGTTAGAGATCTCCAAGGAATAAAATCGAGAGAGACCAAAGCTCTGCAACATGCCTTTGGGCTTTGCCTCTTGCTGAGTTTTATTTATTCTTTACTCTCCTTTTGCAAGTTAGAGAGGTATTTGCTGTCTGCCAGGCGCTTACTGCCTAATCATTGTTCTACTTGTTACCTGTATTGCTCCCTGTCATCTAAACTTTACATGAATTTATTTCAGTACCACAGTATTGAGTTCAGGTGAAGAAAGCCTATTTTCTTTTGGTATTAGGATGAAGATATTTAAGACTTTCTTTTTGGAATCTGGTTATAATCCAACAAGCTCAGGAGAGAATCAGTGCCAGATCTAATTCTGTCCAGTGCCTGGTAATTTGGCTACATCCATGTCCAATTTGCCAAGAATATAAATATAAAATGATTTCTCTTGACCCATGAGCACATCCTTCACTTAAAATATTTGTTGGGTCAGGGACACAGAAGCAGCTCTCAGTGTTTCTCTTCCCCGGTTGACTCTCTCTCGTTTGTGTTATTCATCAGTAGGCAAGTAGCAGTCATCCCTAAATAAAGACAGAGGATTGGAGGGCAGGTCATTTCTTTGAGTTAGCTTGATTAATCTGGTTGTATATAATGTGACCTGTCTTGGTTGTGCTGTGTAAAGTTACATGGGTTTTTCTATGTTTTTCTTTAAATAGTAAAATCATTATAGAAGACGTTTAATTTGGTATCGGATGTGTTATTTCTTTGTTTCCTCCAAAAGTAAAGGGGGTGTTTGGGAACTCTGTTCCTTAGATGAAGGAACTGGTGCATTTTGATCAGTTCTTTGGAAGTACTCTGATCTTACCTTAGGAGTCTGGTTACTGGCCTCTAGTTCTGCACCTGTGACTTTCCAACAGCAAATAGAGGGAAAAGCATCTGTCATCTGGAGACCTACATGCCCTGGTAGTGTGTGAGGAACTCTTAAATGGCTACAGTTGGGATTGGGCTAAAAGACTGAGAAGTTCTGTGGCACTCATTTTTGTTTAATCACTTTTCTCTAATCTCTGTCCACTGCAGAAACCGGAGCCAAACAGTAAGTTCTGAAACCAGCGTGGATGAAAGTGGAGTTTTTGAAAGTCTGAAGGCTGAAGCTTCTTCACCACAACTGTTCTCAGGCCTGGCAGGTATCCCGTCGGGCACCATTACAGCCACACCATTCCAGTCGGGTTTGGTTCTGGGCTCTTCAGCAGGAGGTGGGGAAGTATTCATTCAGATGCCAGCCCCAAGGGAGGAAGGGACCAGTCGTACAGAAGGAGCCCCGTTTCACCACCGGCAATCATCCCATCATTTCCACCATGGCCATCACCGGGGTTCATCTCTACTGCACATGGCAGGAGGCGACCGCCACGGGCATGCTGAGGAAGGCAGTGATGAACAAGCTGGAACTCCAGCCCCAGCTCTTTCAGAGTTAAAAGCTGTGATCGGTTGGCTGCAGAAGGGACTTCCCTTCATCTTGATCCTCCTGGCTAAAGTTTGTTTCCAGCATAAGCTTGGTAAGCATCTATCTTTTTTGGATTGTAGGTTTATTAGAGGGTGGTTAGGAAGCTTTATCATGCTGTGGTGTCTGATACATTTATCCACATGACAGTGTCTAGAGATAGTCTAGCATGAAGGGGACATATTCAAATGCATGGGGTAATGCATTTGATAACTTCACCCTACTTTCAGTCCAGGCTGTTTCATCTGTCAGTCTCATCTGTTTCCTGTCCTGACCTGTGGGAGATCCGCTCTGTACCTTTACCTAATCTCTCATTGACATTCCTGTAGGGGCTGAGGATATTACCAAGGCTTCTCCCTCAGACCTCTCTCTAGGAGAGATGAGGAGAGCATACATTAGTGAGTAGTAAAGGCCTCTGTATAGCACAGAAGGGCTCATAGGGATGAGACACTTGTATAGCTGGCAGGATGGTAGTGGTGAAATCAAGCCAAACAGCATCAGAAGTTGCATGCAGTTGAGATCTTAGAGTTCCCTAAAGAATATGTCTATCCAGGTTTCTTTAATGGCACCTGAGTATTTCAGCCTCTCGGTGGTCATGTAAAATCTAGTAATCTAATCTTGCTCTTACTACAAAATTGTATGTGTGGCATGTCTGAGGATCCTTACTCGTTCTGGGAATAGTTTACTGAGAATATCATCAAGGGAAGCCAATAATGCTTGAGTTTAGTCCATTTACAGCTCTGCCAGTATTCCCAAAACCAAGTATCAATTCATGTCTGCAGGATCTTGCTCTTTGGCCCTGGTATCTTGTGTGGTTTTGGTAGTGTGCCCTGTCCCCCATGAGCTGCTGAACTGCTATTGTAATACTGTCACCTAGCTGAGTTCTGTTTGCACAATGCAGCCACAGCTTGTAGCACTTCAGTTCTCCGTCAACACAGAACCTGACATTAGGACAGAGTGTCTGTATTGGGCAAGTGCTCACTGCAATAGTTTCTTTTTCATTTACCTTGATTTTGAACTTCATATGGGTCCAAACTGCCCTGTTTTGGTAGCCTGTATATTTTATTTCCCAGTGCATGCAGAATATCACCTAGTAATTTTTTTTCTAAGCTTGAGATGCTGACATCAAATGGCTCAGGACTGAAGATCCTCCTGCCCAGCCTTTTATACTTTGACAGTGTCTTTCCCTGCAGGGATTGCTGTGTGCATTGGTATGGCCAGCACATTCGCATATGCCAACTCAACACTCCGAGAACAGGTTGCTCTGAAGGTGAGTACAGCATCTTGCTCTCTTACATTCCCAAGCAACATTGGTCTTTGTACACAAAACCATGTTGAACCTTCTTCTGCAATGTAGGGATGAATGCTATTATATGGATACAGATCTGTCAGAAAAAGAGTACCGTGCCCTAACACTCATTTGGTCTTCCTACTTCTCCCCATTGATGCTCTCCCAAAGTTTCCTTCCTGCTCTTTTGTGAAAGTGTGGCATAGTTAAATGAAGAGAGAAGAAGTCAGGGAGATTGTAATCTGCTTCTGGTTCTGACACAGACTGGCAGTGCATCTTCAAGCACTTCTCTGCACCTTAGTTTCCCATTATGTACAGCAGCAGTGCCAAAAGCTATTTCACTAGTTAATGATGAGATTTAATTTATTAGCATTTAGATTATGTTTTGAGATGTTCAGCTGAAGGATTTTGTAGATGTATTGCTTGTTAGTATCTTTATAATGCTCTGTTGATAATATACTTAGAATATAAAGAAACGAGCAGATCTTTTCAGGCCTTATGGTCTTCAGTGTCAGCAGAATACTGCAACAGTACTAAAAGCACAAGACTAGAATTGCTTTTTTGTAAAGATTACATGAGTGGCACAAGCATGTACTTACATCTACCAGCAGCAGTGGAATAACTGTGATACAATGCCGAATGAACAAATAAATTGCACAATCATGTAATAGATTGCTGTTGCCTTGCACTTTGCACCTCTGTCTTTCCAGCAGTGTCCCCTTTAATCTGCCTGCTTTAAATCTCAACCTAACATCCCTGGCTGTTGAATAGCTACAAAGAGCTATTTTCTTAATAAATCAGCTCACAAGAAAAATGCTGGGTTTTTTCCTCCCAAGAGTAAAATTTACTCTCCAAAATTACACTGGGCCAAGACCCAGGACAAGATCTTGTGCCATCCAGCTTCTGTCTATAATGTTCCATGTCTTTCGAAATGCAAAATTTGCACTTCTTTTGACCTTTAATTATTTCTTCAATCAAAAATGCATGTTCTAGAACCTCCATGCATTCAGGTAATAGTCATATGTGCTGCATGTAGTGATGGGTTATGTTATATTTGATTTAGCTAAGCCTTCTTCTGAGTGACTTTGGATCTATTTGTAAAACACCCCTTTGATGAAGTATCATTCCAAACAGGTGACAGCTCAGAATTACAGTAAAATATATGGAACTGAGGGGTTTTTAATCTGCTTGTCAAACTGCATTTTAAATATCAGGAGATTTTTGATGTCCCAGGGAAAATCCCAACTTTGAAAATTGTGTTCTGTAAGTCAGGCTGTCATTTTTATCTGTATATTTCGATTAACTTCTCTGAAGTTATTTATTTGTAAAGGTTAGGTGAGTGCTTATGTTTATATATGTCTTCACCTAGCAGCATATTTCTGAGTCTTAGTCTAATGTAAATAAACTAATTACTGAACACTTAGTTGCATATTTGTATCCCTTGGGTTGGTCTTGCATTTTTTCAGCAGCTGAAGGCTCAGCGCAACACTTGAGACTTTGAATTTATCTTTGCTTCTTTTTCTTGCTCAGGAGAAGAGATCAGTGTTGGTTGTCTTCTGGATCCTGGCCTTTCTCACCGGAAACACCTTGTATTTGCTTTACACATTCAGCTCTCAGCAGCTGTACAACAGGTGGGCAAAATTTACATTATACAAGATGGAAGAAGATGATAATTGCCAGGGAGGAAAAGAGGGCAGCCCACTTTTCCCCATGCTTTGGGAGGAAGTGTGCATACTTAAGGTATCTGCTGTCTTACATCTTTGTAATACCTTTCAGTGGAGGAAAAGAATGTGTGCGTCACTTCTACCAGTGGACTATGCTCCTATCAATAAATGATATAACCAGGGTCTAAATGGGCCAGGGTGTGATGATATACTACACAGCAGTATTGCTGCTTGAAACACGTACCTTTGCAATTTTCTTGTGTATCAAAGCAGGATAGATACTTTTTTATAGTGGGACTTCTGAATTTCCATTTTGGTCACTGTGACTGAACATAAAGAGCAGGTGTTGGAAGCAGATAAGAAAATGACCCACTGATTTTCCTCTCACTATAATGTTTTCTCTTCAGCCTATCAAGCTTTGAGTCTATTACAGGAGATAAACTGTAGATTAAATAGGTGTGTTTTACTTTGGTGTCCTCAGGGCTTGGATGCATTTGGATCTGGGGTAATTAAGATAGCCTCCACTTTCAAATTCTGACTGAAGTGGTGCTAAAATACAGAAAAGTTAGTACCCATGCATTTGGTTCAGTACTACCCCTGCTTATTATAAAGCAGGGATTAAATGACAGGAAGCGAAGATACAGAACTCAAGCAAGGGGATGTTAGTAGAGTAAATAGGAAGCAGCAGAGCAATATCAAACCTAGTTACTTCAGAAAGTAGTTTTGATATTAGGAGCTAAAACCGTATGGATTATCTTCCCCATGAATATTTTGTTTGTCCCACTGATGGGGACTTAGAACTTCAGACTGAAAATACATGTGTAACACGCATCAGTTGGGTTATGGCTAGATGGCTTTTGGGTATGTTTTTTGCCATTTATTTCATTGCTTCCCTGCTTCTTCCCACCAATACTGTCTGTGCAGTGGAAGAGTCAAGGTCAGCCCACAACCCTGGTATCCTTTGGAATTGCCCCTAATATATTTGGGTTTGATCATTGGAGAGCTGTGTATGTAAATGCTTCTTGAAATGTAGAGAGACAAGGCTTGTATGTGTGGGTCTGAATGCAAGCTGGCAAGCCATAGGATACTCTGTATAGGGATTGTGGGAGGGGATGGGAGAGAAGAAACAGGTATTGCAGAAAGGTGGGAAAGCATTAGAAATTTGTTTGCACCACAGGAAAACACTGTGTCCCTAATAAGAAGGTTAAGGTTAAAAGCATGAATAGGACGAGTTTAAAGTAAAGGATAGATCATCTAAAATAAAGAGGTTTCAGCAAAATGGGGCCATCCTACATGCTGTTTAGGGTGTGGTTTATTAACAGTGAACAGACTGGGCAACAGCTTCACTGAAAACCCCTATTCCTGTGAGTGTTGTAGTGGCACCTACTGTGTCATGCTTGGGCTAGCATATCTACTACTTGCTGTGTGGGGACCTGTGACTATTCATGAGCCAGGCCTGCAAACTTCGAAATAGCTGCTTTGGTTTTGTTTCTTTCTGGCTTATTTTTCATTTCCTGATTTATTTACTTTTTGCTTGTTTCTAGTGCATGAATAGTAGTAAAGTCTCTGATTCTGTTTCTGTTTTTAGGGTGTAATTTTACCTGTTGTGCTGTGCCAGTGTTGTGAGTATTTTAAATTCATGTTCAGGCTTTTCATTCTGGGTTGGTTATTTTACTTTTGCTTTTTTTTTTTCTTTTCGGTTAAGTTTTTGCTTTCTACCATGAGTCTTTAGTAGGTAAATATCCTGAAGAGGAATTCTGTTTTTTTCAGACTGGATAGGGTCTAGTCCTCATTGCTGCTCAGGTCAGTAGCTCCTGCCCATTGCTACATGAAGTTCTGCTGTCCTGGACTCCCCTTCTTTGAAGAGCAAATGTTCAGCCCAGTCAATAGCATTACGCAAGGGGCACTACCTTTTTGGATCTTTGCTAGTTAACACAGCCCAGCTCTTGGTCTGCTTCAGACAGTAGCACGCCACTGTCAGAGCATGACACACCTGAAGTTTTGACCTTTCTGCCATGTCTAAGGCAGTGCTTCTTTTGTTACCAGCTTGTTTCACATGCACAAGTAGCTTTAGAGACTGCTGCCCCTGCAGTAGTTCTAGCTGTGGCAAGCCAGCCTCAGAGGAGCAAGACATAGTGGTCTTGACTTGGCCATGAAGTTCAACAAGGCCAAGTGGAAGGTCCTGCACATGGATCAGGGCAATCCTAAGCACAAATACAGGCTGGGTGGAGAATGGATTGAGAGCAGCCCTGAGCAGAAGGACTTGGGGGGTGTTAGTGGACAAGAAGTTCAACATGAGCCAGCAATATTCGCTTGCAGCCCAGAAAGCCAACCGTATCTTGGGCTGCCTCAAAAGCAGCATGACTAGCAGGTCGAGGGAGGGGATTCTCCCCCTCTACTCTGCTCTGGTGAGACTCCCCCTGTGTCTAGCTCTGGGGTCCCCAACATAAGAAGGACATGGAGCTGTTGGAGCGAGTCCAGAGCAGGCCACGAAAATGACCAGAGGGCTGGAGCACCTCTGCTATGGAGACAGGCTGAGAGAGTTGGGCTTGATCAGCCTGGAGAAGAGAAGGCTCTGGAGACACGTTATAACATCTTCCAGTCCCTAAAGGGGCTACAGCAAAGATGTAGAGTGACAGAACAAGGAGGAATGGCCTTAAGCTGAAGGAAGGGAGATTTAGATGAGGTATTAGGAAGAAATCCTTCCCTGTGAGGGTGCTGAGGCCCTGGCACAGGTTGCCCAGAGAAGCTGTGGCTGCCCCTGGCTCCCTGGCAGTGTTCAAGGCCAGGTTGGATGGGGCTTTGGGCAACCTGGGCTAGTGGAGGGTGTCCCTGCCCATGGCAGGGTGTTGGAGCTAGATGGACTGTAAGGTCCCTTCCAACCCAAACCATTCTGTGATTCTATGATTTCCCCAAGGAATCATAACTACTGATGACTTGGACTTCAAAGGATAAGCTGTTGCAATCTGATCTGATAGAGTAAGCCTGTGGACTAAAGGCACTGTTGTTAGACAAAAGGCTCTTTTACAGCATGAATTGCAGGTTACGGAGATTGCAATCTTCCAAACCAGATTTTGTACAAGTTTGGGTCCTGGTTTCTGATAGTGGGCAAACCTGCTGACCTCAGTAGAAATGGGCAAGAGCAAAGTCAAGAGGCCCGGTGGAACCATGGGACTAATTTGCATGTCTTATTCCTATTGCCCTTGAGAACTTTGCTGAAGTTCAGTGGAGTTTCTAGGCTTTCTCTGGCTATCAGTGGATACAGCTGGTATCAAGAAGCTTAAGTGAGGTTCTCCTCATTGGTATTTGAGCTTTGTTGTCATGCCTTTCAGCCTCATATTTCTGAAACCCAACCTTGAGAGGCTGGACTTCTTTGACCTGATGTGGATTGTGGGGATCGCAGACTTTGTACTGAAGTACCTCACCATTGCGTTGAAATGTCTAGTTGTTGCCCTGCCTAAGATCATCCTAGCTGTAAAGTCAAAGGTAAGAGTTTCTCTTCTTCTTGATATACAGATGTTTGTCTTTGATAATCTGATACCTTTACAACATGTTTTCAGCATGCAATATGGGTGCAACAATAAAAATGATAAAATATCTGATAAATCTTTGGTGGAAGTCACCTGGGTAATGAGTTTTGGTTTTTGAGCCATTGCAGACCTGAGCAAGGGTTTGGTAATGCCATCACGTAACTAAAATCCAAAGAGAAGTAAGCATTGTTTGAGAAGGAATAGGTAATAGTGGTGAAATAACTGCTTTTCTGGTTGACTTTTTCTGAGTAATCTCTATAAATAGATATTTCTGAAGCATAGATCTCTTCATTTAATGGAAAGAAATTGGAAGTTCTTGTCTCTTTGGCTTTCCACTTGAGTAAAAGAAGTAACAGTATTAAATTGAAGCTACTGATGCCACAAGAGACAGCTCCAGTTCTAAGCATGGGTGAAAAAATAATTAAATGTTTAACATACGTAAATGTTTATAAAATCATATGTAGACTAGGCCTAACTATTGAAGCTTTCTCACTACATTCTATCCCTTGAAATACCTTTTAATGTTTTTCTACTCTTACAGATGTGTCATGCTGCCCTTTCCTCTACTTAGTAGCATGTCCATTTCAGTGGCAAATATAGCAATGTGTATTATTTACATTTGGTAAAGAAACTTTCTGGCAGCTAAAGGGATGAAAGGCACTATGTAGATGCAAGATATTATCATTAATCGCTGAAAGTCTCAGGCAGGGCACTTAAGGGGATATCTAAACTGGGAATAGTTTTGCTTACAAATGACATGGGTGGCAAGGGAGTTGAGCAGTTTGTTCCTGCACAGCAGGGCTATTTGAGATGGTTATTAATTTATTTCTGGCAATTGTCCAGCTCTTTTTTTTTTCCCTTCTTCTTCTATTATTATTATTTTATTTTGGGAGATTAATGTGCTAGGTCAGAGCATAATCCAGCCTGGGGAGGGAGGGGAAAGCGATCTGAATAGTCTTCCCAAGATAAATTGCAGTGTTGGAAAAGGTTCACAGCCTTTGCTTGCTTGTCTGAGAGCTATCCCAAGTACTCATTAATCCTTGTCGGGAGAGAAGAAAGAGAAGGGGTCTTTATTTGCAGCTACAGTGGGAGGCTGGTAAGATCACATCTGTCAAGGGCCTATAATGACTCAGAGCACAGATGCTTCATTTTTAATACCTTTTTCTGGATAGCAATATTTCTCACTTTTTTTAAGTCCCTTTTTGTCTTAGGATGTTGTTGATGGTCTCACTGTCCCTTGACATCTGAGACTGCTGTTACCTACCACTATGGATCTGGATTTATCTTTATCCCCCTCTCTACATTGCATCCATTAAGCCAACCAAGGATGAGATCTGGCGTAACAAATTAAGCAAGATCAAACTAGGATGGGAGAGCTCCAAGAGAACCCCAGGATGCCATAGAAATTGTAATTGGTAACCACATAGCTGAGCTCTTTCCTTGAGCCTGATGACCCAGCTTATTTCTACAGGCCAGCACAATGCTACACATCTTACTTTTCAGATGAGTTTTTTTTAAAGGTAAGCTTTTTCTGAGTTAGAACAGTTCTATTGCACTTTAGGCACATTGACCAAATTCTTATCAAGTTATTTGCACTCTGCTGTCTTAATACTTGCCAGATATAAAGTTATTCTCTTCCTCCCCATGTGCTTGTAGTAGTGGTTCTGCTTGAAACCTAGCTTGTAGTTTATGAACTTCTGGATGGCTGTCACTTAATGGTAGCAGGTAGCAAGCTGCTGGAGAAATAGAAATTAAACTCAGAGAAGAGCTAAAAGATTTCTTCAAGATATATATACTGAGAATTATTCTGCCAATTAACTAGTCAGAACAGCAACCTCTAGCTCCCCCTAATACAGAGCCGGAAGTGGAGATTGCTGCACTGTCAGGGATAGAGTTCAGCACAGCTGTGAGTGGGATAGGTATTTAATCTTGAGCCGTATTTTAATCTTGAGTCAGTAATAGATGATAAAACTTGCCCATGGACAGGATGTCAGGGACTTTAATCATTCTGTGTTCAACCTCTGAGCAGGCCCATCAGATTTTCTTCATTTTGGAAGTTCAAAGGCACTTCCAAAGCCAGTCTAGCTTTTCCTGCTGCTCCTTGAGATTCTAGTCTTCTCCGAATACTTTGTGGTTTTCACTGATATTTGCATAGCCTTCATAGTATGAGGCATCTCCTCTGAATGTTATTATTTTAAGTCTCTTTCCTCTCCATATCCATTGCGATGGGAGCAAGACCAGATCCTTTTCTTTTACACATCAAAGTCTTCATTTCTCCCCTCAGTCTTCTCAGTAGACTGAGCAACACCAATTTTTTAAGTCTTTTCTCAGAGATCATTCGTTCCAGATCTTATTATTCTCTTCTGGACTGCCTTCAGCTCCACCCTGTTTTCCAGACCATTTCTCCAGTCTGTCAAGAGGAGTCTGGATTATAATACTTCTTTCCAGTTTACAGCCTTTCCCAGTTTAGTGTCAACTACACACTTGATAAGCCTACTTTGTTCTATAAAGACCACTAATGAAAATAGCGAGTAGCACTAAACTCTGCTTACCTCAAATGCATCTTTTCATTTTGACAGCAAACACAGGAAAAATTTGGGCTAGAGCACTCTGTTCTCCCAGTCTGAAGTACCTGGGTCATATATTCCTAGTATGGCCCCATCACAGGGAGGGCAGCATTTGGTTTAAGATGACATCAAGAAGCACCTTGGATTTATAGCATCAGTTCATGCTTTAATAACTGAGAAAAGGCAAACTAAAACTGAAAGGCAGGGGGGAGGTTTGTTTTTTTGCAATCTGAATACAGAGAACAGTAAACCTGATGAGTGCTTGAAGTGTGAAGCATGAAGACTGCTATATTATGGGGATACAACTAGCCAGAGTTCTCCAAACTTGAATACCTCAATACCTTCAATGTCTCTGCAAGCAAACCCTCCACAGAGCAAGGGAAGTTTGAAAATTTGACAAAATAATCCCAGAGTTTCCCAGGTTCCAAACCAGCCCAGAAAACAGAGGTGCCAAGAGAGGCTGAGAGACTACAGTCAGGCTGGAAAGCAGGGAAAGAAGAGCTTGTGAATGGGGGAGTAAAGCAGAAAACAGAAGGTAACCCCACCACTGGACTCCGGTCTTACACCTCTGCAATCAGTGGGAGTTTGTGAGAGAAGGAGCATACCTGTGGCTAAAGATATTCCTTCCTCCCCCATGAGCTGGGATGTGCACATCAAGCTGAGTACAAGTTTTAATAGCAGCTGGGCTCATAATTTCTTTGGAAGGGGGGCTTGGCTCCCACCCTGCATGCTGAAGGCTCTCCATTAAAAAAGGCAAATAAGATCATTTGGTTCAATATAAAATGAATTAAAGTAAATTAAACTGCAGGAGCCATGTGGCCTGCGGAGGCCTCCATTGTTGTACACACATAAACGGCAGCTTTTCATTTTCACTGCTAAGGAATGACAGCTTGAGGGGGGTGGAATTAAAAATAAGGAAATAAATAATAAAAAGACACAGTTGCCAAAGATTTCGTTTAGGAAATCCCAGGTGCCTGCAAGTCTCCCATCCCCTCCTCATGCTGTTGTTGGCAATCTAAGCTGATATCCTGGAGAATGGGAGGGGAGAGAAAGAAAACCAAACCAAAAGAACTCTAAGACACTGTTATCCCCAGGTTCTTTTTTTATATGTATGTATGTCTCTATCGGGGAGAAATATACCAAGGACACACTTTTTTTCCAACAGTCTTAATGGGTGGTATGTAAGAAAGGCCCTAACTAAGAATTTTCTTTGCATGTTCAATATAGATGTGCAGGCAACTCACAAGGGGCTGCATTTCCAGAAGATTGAAAATTCAAAAGGAAAACACTAACATTTGTTCATTGAAAACATAGTATGAAATTACTATTGAATGAATACTTGTCAGTTTTGTTTGAAAGCTGGATCAAGACTGTGCAAAGGAATTTTTTGTAATGCAATACTGGCATTACTCATGTGAAGTGTTTTCTTTACACTGTTCAAATGGTGTCAGGGGCAAAGGTACAAATACTAGTCCACACTAGCACTGTGGACTCCTTACTGCATCTTTGAAAATACTTGCTGGGGTTTTTTTGGGGGGTTGGTTGGTTTTTTGGTGCTTTTTTTTTAAAAGTACCATCTCATCAAATTTGGTTGGAGAAAACTTGGCCTCTATGGGGCAGCCATTCTTTACACAGTTTTGCACTTGAAAAAGGTCTCTGGTCCAAAGTTCAAGTGCATACCACATTTCCTAGCATAGATGGCTACAGGTCTGCCATGTAAACTGGCACATTAAGCTTTCCATATTCCTCCTGAACCTGCCCCTTGTGGACATGAAGGAAGCATCAGAATGTCTTTTGCACAAAGTAGTATGATTTGGATCATTCAGCTGAAACAAACTATCTTAAGGCACTATATCACAGTGTCAGCTGATCTGCAATAACTATGTGTTCTGTGAGTCTGAAGCTAGTAAGACCTGATTTTTGAGTAGCCCCAGTGCTTTTCCACATTCTAATGGAGCACAAGCACATCCATAGTTGCTTTATCATGTCACCAGCTGTCTCTGTGCACGGCCATGTAGAATTAAACAGTTTGGTAAGGCAAATGAGCACTTGCAACGATTACAATTGTTCTGCAACCCACCTCCGTGTTGTGTCAGAGCTCAGCTCCATGGGATACCATGGTCCAAAATCCTGGTGCCCAGCCGTTCTCACAGGGCAGACTGACCCTTCCTCCATCACTTGACTAGTTGCACAAATGATTTGCACGTGCAGAAGTTTTAGGCTCCCGGAGCAACAAGCTCTTCTTGGACTAGGCCTTCATGTAGAACAACCCACGACATAAAACAAAGTCCATCCTTCTGCATTGAGGGAAAGAGGGCAAGCTGGAGCATCTTGTGCCTGCCAAAACACTTTCTCTGGGCCAGAGCCTCTTCCAGAGGCTCACATTAGGAGAGAAGGTGGCAGAGGGAAGTTGTATTAATTGTGATAATGGCGTCAGGCCTCCTAATGTCCCTGCAGCCTCTTTCATCATGGGACCAGATACTTATCAATCTTTTAAAATGAAGTTTGTGTACATTTTTTTCATCCTGAGAAAAACAGCATCTCTTGAAGCATTTGAGTCTTCCAGATGCTGATCAAAAATACAGAAGCATTAAAACAAGCACTGGGAGCAGGTACGTAGATGACGTATTAGAAAAAATATCCAGGTAAATGTCCTGGTCCTTGTCTGTGCTATCTTGTAATGTGTGATATGCAAGTTAATCCTAGTCTTCTCTAATAGCATGGCTAAAGTGGTGTTTCCAGACAGGCAATAGCCTATCCTCTCCTTACCCTCTCCTTGATCTTGGATGCTATTTGAGGGGGAACTCACTCAGATTCACTCTTCTTTGACAACTATCTGAACTTTGATCCTCTAGAGCCTCAAAAACTGCATGATGGTTCTGCAAAGACTTTTCCCTATTGCAGCCCAGGACAGATGGGATGTCCCAGGGGCACAAGTGTGGGATTTATTACTTAAGAAAAATACTCACTAAAGCATGAGACTAGGTACTAGAACTCTTCTGTACCTCTCCTTAGCACACTTTGAAAGTCACTGCTGCTAAACTTTTTTAAAGTCCCTTCCAAGTCTAACTTTCCAGTTTAAGATATCTAAGATGTCACTTTCAGAAGTGCTGGGCACTAAAAATTTCATTTTCCCCTCTAGTCCCACCTTGGAATTACTCAGTCTTGCATGGATTTTCACCAACATCCTCTGTGCCACAATCCTGTTTACTGCTCCTACCCAACACTTTCTTATATTGGCAATATGACCTGAAATCTCAGCAGAGTCTGCTCTCCTCTGATCCAAATTGCCATCAGGTCTCAAAAGTTTTTTCTAGCATCTTTCTATTTCAGAATATGTCCTAATGCTGCTGGCAACAGAACAAGTGAGACTTGGAACTTCCCTTGAGTGCTAATCACAACTTACAGTTGCCTCATTGCAACTTCTCTCACTTCTTACATCCCATTTTAATTCCGCTGTGTAAAACCTTACCATGCCTTTCTATTTCCTTCTGTGGAGGCACACATGCACACTTAACGCAAAGCCTTATGTCAAAAGAGTCTACGAAGTCAGTGCTTGGTTAGGCTATGTGGGAATTAGCATTGCTTCTGCAGCTGTTATTTGCCCCCTTTGGTGTGTATATATTGTGATTCAGTTTTTAATTATGTGATTCCATATTATTTTTCTGTAAGACTTTTCCCATCCATCACCAGTGTATACTGTGTCCAAACAAAGCAAGGATAGGTACTGAAAGAAGGTGGTGTAGAAACTGGAAAGTGCATAGAGAACAAAGAGACCACTGGAAGAAGAATAACGTTCTACAAGTTCAAGTTGAATGCTGCACTGGAGAATTAAATTCCATCCTTTACTTTGCCAAAGATTTCCTATGTGATTCTAGAAAATCCCTGTACAGCTGCAAACTGAAGTCAGTGGTTTAGCTTTTAATGGTAATGTGATATAGAATATTAAGTGCTTTATAAAAACTCTAATCCCAGACATCTCAGCTTGGACACCAGAACAACCTTACCTTAACTTTAGTCTTTTGTCTCTCAAGTTTTCATTTAGAAAATGCAGATAATAGCTGTCCCTTATGTCAGCCAACGATGTGAAAATAAGGGTTTTTTTTAAATTTTTTACTATAGTGGTGATGTCATAGAAAGACTGAAGAAATTTTAGTAATTTTCTACTCTGAGCAGAGCTGAAATAGCATGAAATGATAGGATGCAGATCTGCCATCAAGTAATGAGGCTGTAACAAAATACTAAAAAAAAAAATCACATGCTTAATGAGAACCACTCACCCTCTGGGAAAAAATAGTATGTGTTCACATCATTAGAGACTGTATAATACTGCACGCACTAAAGGAAAATTGCAATTGTACAAACCACCTGAATTCTGCTCTTTCAAAAGAAGGGCTTGATTTAAGGTGTAAAAATGGTCTGTGGTGAAGGAGGTAAACGGAGGATTATACTTGAGTCATTGACTTGGTTTTTAACAAAGCATTCTGGGAAAAAAGGAATCAAAATTCCACCATCACAAGGCTCATCAGCAGAGCTGCTATAATTAGATCCACAGCACAGTCCTTTGCCACTTGTGCTAATGAAGTGTTTGATGACAGTAGTAGGAGACTGTCAGTTTTTACAATAACTGACCCAACAGAAGAAGCAGGGTAAGCAGTGTACTACTAACATTTTAGTCAGGCTTAACTCCAAACTGTTCCTAAGGCTTGATGAATGCAGAGCAGAGACTCTTTTCTGGTATTTGACTGCCTTAACCAGGAGCTGTAATTTCAGGTAATATCCTGCTTAATCTCTGCAGTCTAGCAAGGCAATATGCTTGCTCTGGAGGGCTGGCTCCTTCACAGTCCTGTCATGCATTGAGGCTGGCTCACAGGCTCACCACAAATAGCTTTCACTGGTCTTAGAGTGCTGTTATCTTGAATACACTCTATAAGAGACTGAAGAGTCCCAGATTTACATGGGGTTTTTATGAAATAGGAAAAATCACCTAACAGAAGCAGGCCTTGCTTTATTTTAGGCTGTTGTTCCCAGTCAGATGCACAGGAGAAATAATTGTATTTGTGCTTAATAACACACAGTTCTTCCTAAGCTCAATGAGAAATAGCCAACGTATTTTAGCAGAAGCTTTCAGACAAAATACATCTTAAGACATTGGCTTTGAAAACTTCAGCCTAGAGAGCCAAGCTATAAAAAAGCTGAAAAGCAGAAGACAAAGGTATATTGAGTGCACTTACAAATGATGGGTGCCACCTGCAAGAAGTTACTGCTATCAGAAGGCTAAATTTTGCTGCTGAAGTTATAGTGAACAGCCCTTATTTTCTAAGCTTCTGGCTCAGAAGGAAGACCCTCACTTCTGCTGCTGCCCTTTGTAGAATGACTTGTGATTTTCTAGGCACTTTTCCTAGTTTAAAAAAGGGCTGTGGTGCCTGACAAGCTTTGCATTTCTGTAAGTGTTTACTGTAGCACTTCTAAGTGATGCTCAACTGTCTGTGTACTGCTTCCCCCCTCCTAGCTGTAATCACTCTAAGCTTATCAACAAGCCTCTCAAGGGGTCAGGTGGGTGGTGTTAATGGGATGGATGGGGAGATGCATCCATTAAAACTTCACTCTTGTGAAGATGTTAACAAGTATCTAGCTGCTAAGAAATCCTGATACCCTGCAGTTGTTATTGAAAACTGAAGATTTGCATTAGATAAAGGAATTATGAAAACTTTGCAAAGGGTGGAGATTTTGTGATTAGAAAGTTTAAATCTGTTGCTCACTGCGTGTTCCTTTTAGAGTCCTACTCTGCCACTTCCAATTCCACAGCCTGTATGGACCTCTAGGGCTACCTGTGACCCATCCTTCCTTACATCTTGCTTTGGGCTCTGGTCTGTTAGTGCCTCCTGTTCTAGAAGAATTTCAGCTTTGATGCCCCAAATGCTGAATCCAGAACTTTCATCTGATGCAATGAGAAAGTAAGCAGTGCCCTGTCCCAGCCAAGCCTGCTAGGGAAGCCAGGCTAAATAAAAGAAGATGAGTGTGAGCTTGGTGGGAGGAACAAGTCAGAGAAAGCAAACAGTTTGCTGCCTTTAGCTTGCCGGTAGCTTTCATCAGAGCTGGCTGAGGAGGGGGAGGCGGAGAACTGCCTGTGTGAAGGGAAGGAAGTGACAGCGTAGTCATTAGCAGACTGCGACCCTCTGTCACAAGGGCTCCCGAAATAAACGATGATTGTATTGAAGCATGAGGCTGGATAGAGACCTCTGTGCTAATTTAATAAATTGCTTGCATTTAGGACCCCAGATTGTTGCTGTTACATTTTTGCCATGTGATGCCACCTGGGATTAACAAGGAGGAGGGGATGGGGGAAAGGAAGAAAGCAGCCCAGGTCCGTTAGCAACCGCTGGTGTGACCTCACTCCTTATCCCAGGGGGGATATGAGATCATGAGAATGCCAGAGCTCTCTGAAGGATTCGATTTGTTCAGTACAGCAGGATGGCCTGCCGAGTGATCTCATCTCTGAGACCCTAGGGAGGGGCGCTAGCTGCTGCTAGCATTGTGGACTGCGGAGGACTTAATCCCCACTCCAAATATCACCAATTAACAATTGACCTGTGATGACATCACTGATGACAAAGCTAACTGGGACAACACAGCAAAATTCCAGGGGAATTTCCCCTTCTCCATGATCTTATCAAATAAAAGAATTTTGACATGTCAAAACCAAATCTCTCAGTCCAGATAATGTCATTGTGGATTAAGCATAGCTCTGGGCTCACAGCTTGCCCTGACCTAGTGCCCTGTCACCAGTTCCCCCTTTTAAACAGTGTGGAACAGAACATAAACAGGTCCTCATTAAGACTAAAATTAGATAGCCTTATTTAGCCAGCTTCTTAGCTCTAGTCTTAGGTGCTTTAAGGCAGAAATTATGTGGTAAGAAAAATCCCTTTGATTTGTTGCATCTCATGGTTGTAGTAAGCCAGGAGGGAGTTTACCTTACCTTGCAGGTGTCCTTCCAGGAAGGAAAGCTTTCTAATTGGAGTGAATGCCAGAATGGCAAGGGCAGCTTTGGTGAAGGTTTACAAAGGATGTTGCCCATTCTTTGAGTCTCTTTTGAGAGAGAAGTGTTTCAACCAGCATGCTTCTCCCCTTCCCTCCCCACTTTTTTCCCCATAGGTCCTCAGGAAGATTTGGTATCTTCTGAGTTTAAAATGCCTTGATGTTGTTTTTTTTTCCCCAGAGCCAGTCTTTTTATCTGTGTACTGTACACACACCTGAGTGGAAGGGTGCTGGCACATAGGTAATTAATGATGATCTAAAAAGTTGACAGAAAGGCCAATGTCATGTTACATTTAAATACTGGTACCTTCGGGAGGGGGTATAGGATCAAAGATACTTACCTTGCATTCCTTTTCTTATTAATAGTATCTACAATTCACATCATATTCATCCCTGTAAGTCTTAACCTCTGGCATTGATATTGTTCTTTAGCACTGTACAGATATGCTATAAGGTTCATATTCATAACCTGGTCTAAAAGTTTAAGATTCAGAAGTGTAGGATAGCTGGATGAATGACAGAGCAAGAAGAATGCTGAGAAACACTGAAGTGAGTTATCCTTTCTAGGCACAGTGTTAAATGGCTGCAGAGAAAGCTGCATCTCGTGAATACTAGTCTTTGCACCATTTAACAGAGTGTGTAGGTGGACAGTGAACACAGACCCTATAAGCTTCAAGCCCTGCACCTGTGAAGTGCTACTTTCTACTTCCTGATGGTAATCATGTATTACTTGTTTGTTTTACAGGGCAAGTTTTATCTTGTTATTGAGGAGCTGAGCCAGCTATTCCGCTCCCTTGTCCCCATCCAGCTGTGGTATAAATACATCATGGGAGATGATCCATCCAGCAGCTACTTCCTAGGTGGGATCCTGATCATCCTGTATAGCCTCTGCAAGGCAAGTACCACCTCATTAATAACCTCTATGGGAGATGTAGCAAGAACAGAGAAATAAGCACAGCTAAGAGGAACAAATACACCCTTTGATTGTTGCTATCATTATCCAGGAAGAGAAGCTGCAGCAGCTGGGGACACTGTACTTTAGTTGCCAAAAGCATTTTGCTTCACCAGTATGTAGGCATTGGCGAGCTCAAGTGTTGCATCAGGCTGATGAAGTCATTGCTGCTTTCTAATACCTTTCTACAAAGGCTAGAGGAGAATGGGAATAGTCTTGGAGGACCAGTATTGGAAGTAGTGTTATTGATGTTAACTGTCTCCAGACTTCTAGATGCAACACGGAAAGGAAGGTTGCAGACAGTTAAATGTTTCTCTCAGCCTTCCTCTGTCTTCCAAGGCAGGGTAGCTACTCTGTCACTCAGTGCTGAATGCAGCGGAGAGAGGGTCATACAAGTCCTACCTAGATAAAACAGGTAGTTCTCACCCCATTCTAAGTCCTGGTCTGGCCTAGGACCAGGATCTCAGTGGTGGACAAGAGTAATGTTTCCTCAAAATTAAGACTGTTAAAAGCACAAAGTCTGCTTGTACAGTTGTAAATGAATAGATGTGACTTATTTAGAAGAGCCCCAAGTCTGAGGTCTAGAAGTAGTTGTATTTCTACTTGTGTAGAACCTTGCCTAGGAGCAGAGCAGTAGCTGAAGCAAAGAATACACCTATGTCATCCATCCCTCTGAGAACAGCGAAGCAAGTCAAGCTTGCTGCAGCCCTGATGCTTGTCTCTGCCTAGGAGAAAGGGGCTACGGCTTTACAGAAACAGACTGAAGAATAAAGAAGAGAGAATATATCAGAGCTGAAAACAGCTTAAAGGGGCTAATGGATTGCTGAGCAATACAAACTCATACTATAGCTCTCAAGTGAGATGTGGCTGAAGTTGCAGCTGTATGTTGTAAAGGAAATGGGGCAATGCAACCCCTGCTGTCAAGGAATTTACAGTTTTTGGAGGCAAGACAGGCAGAGGTCATGGGAAGTGAAGTGACTTGGTCACAGCAGGTCTGTAATCAAGCCAGAATCAGAGCAAACACATCAGAATAGAAGGTACATGAAACCAGTGTAGGTCCCTGCACACCCATCCATTTTCTCAGCTCTGTGCTTCCTGCTCTTTACTCTATGCTATGGGAGAGGATTGTTGTCTGTTTCAAAGATGTCATGGATCCCCTCTAAACAACATCCAACCCTTCCAGCTTGTGAGGGCAGGTATACAAATCACAATTAAAAGGACAGATTTCCAGTAACCTTTCTGATGTCCCTTCTTGCAAAAGTTGCTCAGCACCTGGAGAAAGGATACTTACCTGCAGTTCTACATGTCATTTCTTACATCTGGAGAAGTCATCATAGTTTGAAGAAGCAGTGAGGGCCATCTGCTCCTTGGAACAAGGGGAGCCAAGCACAAAACCACATGTGGCAGAGCAAGGGCCTCACCTGCAAGGGCCCAGCCCCACAGCACTCCAACAAGGCAAGCAGGGCAGGCCTGGAGGTGATATCCAGGAACTTCAGGTGGTGAAACAGGTCCAAGATAAAGCCAGAACACCAATCAACAGGTCACAATCAGGTCTGGTGCAGGCAGCCAGGATCAGACACAGTCCAGCAATTGCAGGACATAGCCACAGCAGGGAGGCAGGCTCAAGATGAGGGTGGGAAGTCACTCCATGTGCTGGGGCATCCAAATCAGTAGGATCTGTAGCTAGGCCCAGGCATGGCTTTGGCCAAGCTAGAAACAAGCACTTGCACAGCTCAGATAGCAGCTGAGACCTCCAGGGCTGAGCTTAAATAGAGCTCCTGGGCCCATGGGCAGGGATTGTGGGTAGGGACCCAAGGTGAGGCTTGTCAGGGTCATGAAAGCCTATTAATGCACTCAGGGCCTTGACCCACAGGTCAAGAGAGATGTTAGAGATGTTGCTTGGAAGGAAAAGTGAGAGCATATTCTTCAATACCGATCATGAAATACTAGGTGCATGCATCCCATTTACAATCACAGGAGTTGCAGGTCTAATGCCTTGCCTGAGACACTGAAAATATACCCAAAGGAGTCCACATTAGCAAAGCCACAAACCACATTAGAAAAACCACAGAAGCCAATTTGGCACTCAGACCTTCTGTGCTCCTGGCAAAAATCCAGGACTCAGCTAGGGCTGCATCCCCTTTCCCTACACAAAGGGCAGGCTCGACTTTCAGAAGGTTGTACGTAGTGCAGCTGATGGGAGCTGTCTTGGTGTCTCTGTCTGGACTGTGTAAACGTGAACCTCTGATTTTGGCAAGGAAATCCCAGATGTTCATTGGTAAGGGCGTCCAGGTCTTACTTTTCCCTAGCCTGAACAGAAGCACTCACTGGCTGTGAACCCAATCGTTGTAATCCTTTTGCTAGAAAGATGACTGATGCAACATACTTCAGTGATAAATGGATGTTAAAGAGACTACTGAAACACGCACCTTTTGGGGCTACAGGAAACTCCAGAGGAAAAAACATTGAAGGGAGGAAATGGACTGGGAGAAGAGGAGACATCAGAGCCAGAACAAAGGCATTAGAAGTCACGCTATAAGCAAAGCAACCAGAAAAAGCTGTGAATTGGACTGCAGGAAAGAGCTGATCCCTATCCTTGTTAGAAGATAAAAAGTCTGTAGTAGTCGGCAGCCGCAAGTGCTAGTTGCTGACTGGAAGCATTACTGGAAGGACCCTGCGAGCCTTTTATGTGCTGACTGGAAGCATTATTGGTGCCTTCATTTGATTCCACATCTATTGCACGATGATCTCATTGGCATTCCCTGCAGTGAGCCCACTTACTCATGCTAACCAAAAAAAAATAGAAAGCCAACTCCAGGCATTCTGGTGCCTTTGTACTGCTAGTCCACTGCAGCTCTGCATATTCTGCATCACGTCTTCCCCTACCCTCACTCAGACAGATTAGAAATGGAAAGATCCTGTTATATCATCTGGTCCCTCTCCCAATTAATGCAGGGCTGTTCTTTGCACAATCATTCCTTCATATCTTGTCTAGTTCATAGTGTCTTTCCCCCTGTGTCCTGCCAGATAGGGAAGATGAAGCTGGCATACCAGATGAGGTTTTTCAAGTTGTTTTCCCTTTTATTAGTAGTACCATGTCTTCACTTTAAGAATGCTGAGTGTGTTCAGCCCCTTGATATTGGTAGGCAGTTTATCATCTTTTACCCCCACTTTCATACTGCTCAGCCAAGCTGTAAATATTTATGTCTTTTAGTCTCTTTTCAGAAATCATTTTCTGCAGGCTTATCTTCTGCTCTTCTCTGAACTGCTTTTAGTCTTTAATGAGGAGCCCAGAATGAGTGCTGCTCTCCAGATGCAGTTACATCATGTTTGCTGGGCAACGAAGGGAGGGGGGGAAGAAAAGGACCTGGTGTTGTCCCTGCTGTTGGCCATCTTCAGGCGTCTGCAAAGTACCAAGGTGCTGGAAACTCACTCCCTTCCAGGCATGTGAAGTTTCTCACTCTTTAAACAGATGGGAGCAACTCAGCCTCAGTCCTGCTTCTCATTCCTCAGCCATTCTTGTCTTGGTAGTATTTAACCACTGCACTCTGCTAATTCACTCTCCGCAGCAGGACAGACAATTCCCACTCCTTCCTTCATAATATCATCTGGGCCCTGAAGTGTCGAGCTGTGTGGCAGAGCTGCACAGCCCTGGAAATCCCCCTTTTCCCCAGAGGCTGAGGAAAGCCATTTTCTGCCTCTTCCACGAGAAAAGACTGCCCTTCCTTCCCTCTTTCTCTAAGCTAGCCACAGAGTTTTCTAACCTTACTCCTGGGCTTTTCATTTGAGCCCTTTCCTACTTAGTGGGGCTGGGCAATTTACCCTACTCCATGGGTCTTGATGTCTCCTCCTCTTTCTGTCCTGTAACGTCCCTGATTTACAGTCCATTGTTACCAGAGCTTTTTTGGCTGCCCTTCTGCACTATCAATTCTCATTTATTACATACTTCATGATAACCATGAAATCTTTTTTGGCACCATTGTTACTTAGGCTCTTTCTTCCCTCCGAGTATCCATTTGGAGACACTGTTTTCTGGACCGTACACACACGCATGCATGCACACACAAATTTTGTGCAAAGTATCTAAAATGAAATGTCTTTATTGCAGTCTTTTGACATCTGCGGTCGTGTGGGAAGTGTCCGGAAGGCACTGAAGGTCCTTTGTACCCCACAGGTAAGCAGTCATATGTATTAGAGCAATTTCTTAGCTGGAACCTTGTTAGTATTGAATGATGGAGTTGAAAATTGCTCCATGTATGAGGATCATAGAATAAAACAATTTGTTGTCCATTGGCTGGATAAGCTGGTGTCTCTTGTCAGGAATGTTAGGAACCTTTTCTGATATCTGCCCTGTCCCAGCGATGGTAAAAGATAGTTGCTAGTCTGGCTCATTTTGTCTGATTGGAAGTTCTGTGTAGTATGGATTAATCCATTGAGGCCAACACTGCAAGAAGCTGACAAAACCTTGTAGTGCAGAGTGTGAGAAGACTTTAAATAGAAGTATGTAGTGTCTGATGTGCAGTGACATTAAAAGAGATCCTAGAGTGCACAGAAATTATCCCAGGCATCACATTATACAGTAATGATATTTAGATCTGTTGCAGTGAAATACTGTGACTTATATTTTAACATGGTAAAATCAAAAACTGTAGAGGAAAGGGACATAACATCATAGAAGTTTGTTAGGGCTTGCCTTGCATATTCTGTGGGCTTGGGCTGGTCATTTTTCCTCAGCATGTTTCAACAGGAGAAGCACCATTTATCTTCCACATATTTAAAAAGAAAAGCGGGAAGCCTGTGGGTGCTGCTGCTGTTATTCTTTCTTCTATTGTCTAACTCACTAATAATAATACCTCCCACTATCTAAACACCTCTGCAAATGATGCTGAATTAATCCTTTCAGCTCCCTGTTGAGCTCATTAAATTTCATTATCTTTGCTCCACAAGTGGAGGCACTAAAAGATGGAGTCAGCTCAAGGGGAAACAAAACAGAGAACACAGAGCTCCAGACTCCCCGTGTTCTGTGTCCTGGTCCCCAAATCTCCCTTTCCCAATCACAGTGACATAACACCAGTGACCTTTCCCAGTCGTGCAGAGAATCTGGGTGTGAAAAACAATGTCTATGTGTATGCTTAGCCATGAACCAAATTATCTTCAAACCCTTTGACACTGGGATTTTTTCCCACCTCTCCCTAACAGACCTATGGAGTTCGTGCTACCAGCCAGCAGTGCAGTGAGGCCGGTGACATCTGTGCCATTTGCCAAGCAGAATTCAGGGAACCTTTGATCCTTATGTGCCAGGTAACACCCGAAGCTTCCCACATAAGGTTGGGCATTCATTTGGTTAACTTCTGCAGCTGGGGAGAGCCACATTGGCCTAGGTACTTCCAAAATCATTTTCTGGGTCTTGATCTAGGTCCTAATGGATATTTATTGCTCTCTTCCGGATAGCCAGTGATTCTGATAGCTGAGCCGCTCTTTAGGGGCTGATCATAGCTATTGAGATGGAAAAGACCAGCCTTGTAGTCCAGGGACTGCCAGCTGGCAGTCCAGAGCTTGGATCTAGAATGCAAGACATTTTTATCTGACCCTTGGGGAGGCTGGCTACTCAACAGGCCAGCTGACTGGTGCGGCACCGTGTAATCGTGGTCTGGCCTCTGAACACCTGGCCAGGAATAAAAGTAATTCTGTGTAGAGAAGTTGGTCACTGCTGCCAGCACCTGGGAATTGTCCCGTTTCTCAGTTGGAAAACACTGGCAAAACCTGGAGCTTAAGGATGGCGCGCTCTGAGTAACACAGTAGTCCTAATCCGGTGCTGGTAAAACCCTTCGAATGCACCACGCTGCCATGGGTTCTGTTAATTTATCAGAGGCCGGCTGAAGGCATTGCCTCGTGGCAAGACTGATGATGCTTCCCCAAGATTTTCTCTTGGTCATGCTGTCTCTGTTGAGGTTAAAATGCTGCATCCTGGAGGCTGTTTCTGCTGATGTGTGGGTGCATGCAGTAAAACTTAAGCAGAATGATTCAGCCAATTTTGGGAATGTTGGTGGGATATATGTTCTCTTGTGATATCAAAATAAAGCTCAAAAGCCTTTTTCTGAGGAGCTTTAACATTCCCATGCTTTGTAACAGGGTTATCAAATTAAAGCAAGTAGGGCAAAAGTGCCTCTACTTTTCCTGTGAACATCTGTGCAGATGTTATCAAGCTGGAAGCCCCAGAGAAGCTATCTTTGTATGTGCTTATCAGAGCTGAGGTTTTGATGAGTAACATTTCTGCTGACTCCACATACGAGGTCTCAGCTTCCTACGGCTTCTAATACTCCCTTCTTGCCCTATTCCTTTTCTTCCAGTAGATGAGGTTGTGTGCTGGACAGCCATCCCTCCTGATCTCTGTTAGTACCCAAGGCAGTCTAGGGGGAGAATCCTGTTGTGGCTCAGTGTAGAAATGAGAGGAGAAGATAAGGGGTGAAAACTGATGTTTATAGAGAATGGGAAATGGGGGCTGCAAAGCTACGGACTGGGACTCGGTGGTGTGAGCAGAAAAAAACCAAATGCAGTAAGGAGTAGGGAGAAGAGGGTTGTTTGAGTGAGTACTGCTAATGGGCTACACTGTCCGCCTGAACTTGAATTGTCACTTGCTCCCGTGGCTGTCCTGTTGAGTGTGCACACTTAGTGACAAGACTGAACCTCCTGCCCTCGTGGTGACAATGCTCTTTTGTCTCCACAGCATGTGTTTTGTGAAGAATGCATCTGCCTCTGGTTTGACAGGGAGAAAACCTGTCCTCTTTGTCGTTCTGTCACAGTAGAAACCCTGCGTTGCTGGAAAGATGGCACCACCTCTGCTCATTTCCAGGTGTATTAAAACCAAGACAACATTGGAATAACATGTGCGGAGAGAAGAAAAAGCTGGGAAATCTGGTGACCCCGTGCCCCTATTTAGTTGCCTGAGGATTTGTTGTCTTAGTCTTTCTTCCAGCTCTGTTTCTGCAGGAGCCAACAGAACAATTGTTACTAGCCAGAAACTTTATCCTCAAAGGCAAGGAAGATGTGTTTTATGTTACAGCAAACTCCATGGCTAAGCTACAGCCAAGAGTTTTTCTTGAACTTACGTGGTTATAAACTGCCCAGGATGTTTCCTTTCTTTCTGTCCTTTAGTATAGATAAATACTGTGTGTAGAAGGAAAGCTTACAGTGATTGCATGTGTATAACTCGTATACTGGAAAAAAGCTTCTCAAACCACTGCTGAGATTTTTCACATTAAATGGCCCTAGATTCCCTGAATCTGCGACTTCATAGAATTACGCTGTTGCTGTTACATTACCTTTGAGAACTCTTCCAAAGCAGTGCTTCAGCATCACGTGCCCAAAGTTTATTTGGGGTTGGAGAAAAGTCATTTCCCAGCAGCCGTGTTTTTGCAATTGATTCCACAAATTGCACGTGTTGTCATCTTAATGAAACCTCAAGGAACTTGGGGAAGACTGTGCTAGTGAAGCTGGAAATGACACTTGCTTTTCTTGGGAATGTTTTTCCTCTTTAATTTTCATGATCAGACTTTCTGATTTCCTAGCATATGGGGAGAACAGTGGGAGGCAGGGAGAGATTAAAGTCAAGTTTGATTTGTCTAGGTGAGAAGGTAAGGTCCTAACCAAGAGCATCCCACAAATTCAGGTCTCTCTGCAATATGCTCCTCAGGGCAGCCACTTGAGGCAAGGCTTACTGCCTTTAGAGACAAGCGCCACTCAGCATCCAGAACCCGCCTGGCTCCAAAACCAGGAAAAAAGTGCTCACGCAGCACTGAGCCTGTACAGCACTGCTGATACGGAAACACTGGGGCATCAGGACCCAGGCCCCCCTGGAGAGACTGGGTGTAGAGAGACTTGCTGGCTCGAGGGCAGAATTATACAGAAGCAGCTGCATTGCTTCAGGAGCCAGCCTGGTTTATACACAAGCTGGATAATCCACCTGTGGTGGCAGAGACTTGATGGTAACACCTCCACTTCAGAAAAAGCTCTTGGAGGAGATACCTGGTATTGTTAACGGGCAAATTAACATGCTTTATATTGCTGCAATTTCCATCTCTGCTGAGGGTGCTGCAGTGGCACTTGCATGCAAATGGAGTTGCTGGAGCTTTCTCTTTGCTAAACAACCTCTGCTTTTTGCTGCACGCTCAGAGAAAGTGCCTCATTAGGCAATTGTGGCATCTTCCACGCTCATTACTATGGAAATGGCCGTAAGGTTACAATCCCGCTTGAGTGGATAATCAGGAAGAACTGTACCTGGGGGAAATGAGCCCAGTGTATGTACTGACTGCCGCCTTCCCCTCCTGCTGTGCAACTCCACAGGGAGAAGAATTAAAGCAAACAGGAGCTAACGGTAACAGGATTAAGGCTCAACATTTCTTTGGAAATAATAGTTAAGTATGGCTAGAGGAGAAATGATGAGAGGCAGAGCCTGAGCAGGGAAGATAGTCCAAAGCTGGCTTGAGAGATACAGGGAAGTAGAGGAGGAAAAGCTTTACTTCCCAAAACAAAGTGATTTGATTCTTGTCAAATGGATCCCATAGAAGTGGAAAACTAAGCCAAGGAATCCAGTGGCTATCTCCAGTGGGAATAGCCTTTTTGGGATGGGGAGGAGAGCTCAGTAAGGAAGGAAACCAGGTTTTCAGTGGGCATAAAAATGTTATGTACAATAGTCTGGTATATTCACCAGGAAAAGGGAAAATTATTCTGTGGGCAGGCAATTTATGAAAGGTTTCAGCGTCAGTTCTAAGTGTAATGCCAATTAATTAAAGGGATGGTGGTATCTGCTTTCAAAATGTTTGAAAAGACACTTCTAATCCTGATTTTTTTCTAAATGCTCCTGGAAAATGTATTTGGAGAAGTGTACGAAAAGGTCGATGTGAGCCTCAAACTACAGATAGCATTTGATACACTGTTTCAAAATTTTTTTATTAATTTGGTGATAAGAAAGGCAGGCAATCAAAAGGAATGTACAGGGAATATTTTTTTGCCATTCTTATAGTCCTTTTTCTTTCCTTTTTTTTCTTTATTGAATGGTCTTTCCCATTTAGCAGTGTGGGTAAGAAAGAGGGGGCTATCATCGTTATGTACTTGAAACACTTTGCTACAGCCCCAGGACTTGGGAAGATCCCACAGTAAGACATCGTACCAGCACACGGTGGAAGAACTGTGACGTACCTTGGGTGTTTTTTGGTACCCATGTTAAAAACCCCTGCACCGGCATCATAATTTTCTGAAGAACTTCCAATGATTAATTTTTCTTTTGCTTCATCTCAGTGAT
Organism: Aramus guarauna; assembly: GCA_013400195.1. Taxonomy (NCBI): domain Eukaryota; kingdom Metazoa; phylum Chordata; class Aves; order Gruiformes; family Aramidae; genus Aramus; species Aramus guarauna. The sequence goes on from VXBL01010273.1 coordinate 725,979, forward strand.
CCCTTCTTGATTTTTTGCTTTCCCTCACTATTATAAGGCAGCATTCTGGTCCCCATAAAGAAGTATCCACTTCTCTGTTAAAATTAATTAGTGCTAAATAGAAGGTGAAATTTTATGCTGTGGGTATTTATTCTACTGGAAGCATAACAAAGATTCCTACAAGATTAAAGAATTTACTACAGACCACTATTATATAGCTGTGAAATTAAACCGACATCCTTCAGTCCCTATTCTGGCCTGGACACTGGGGAAGAAACAGCTCTGTGCTGTTAGCAGTCTGTCAGACCCTCCTCCTCGGTAAGTTACGGCGCTGGTTTTGTGAGGCAGGATGATTCCACCCTCTCCTGGAACGTGACGTTTGGACCAGAAAACATACAGGGGAAACCTCGGTTCTAATGGCAACTGATGAGAAACTTCTCTTGATTTCCATGGCAAAACAGGGTTGTGAAAGATATTCTCTCAAATTTCAGAGAGGAAATAAAAACTGGAGCCTTTTTTCGCCATTGAACAGTTATTTTTCTTTTTTTTAATAAAGTCATTATAAATATGTACAAAGAGTCTCAGCATATGAAATTCCTTTTACAAAAGAGAGAAGCCACATCCAACCACAAACAGGAGCCTTTGTCAGCTCGTATCAGCAGTGAGCATACGCTTTGCTCTTGCTTTGGTGAGGGTGGAAACTTGCACAGTGACTCTGCAAGAGTTTACATCCAAATAGTACTAAATAAGTAATGTGCGAGGAATTGTGTATTCACTGCATTTCAGCTGTTTAATTTGGTTAGCAATGCATCTGGGAGCAGACTGGGAAATTTGCAAATGTCCTAAGGACTAAAGATGATGGGAAGATTTTTTCTTGTGATAAATTGCGGTCTTCAAATGGACTGGAAAGGTTATGCTGTGAAGACCCACGAAAACTAAATCCCATTGTAGCTGGTTTTGCTCCCTGCTTGGGTGGCACCTGTAACAAATAATGGATGTCACTAATAACAGCAGTTCAATGCCCAGATGCTTTCAGTGAATATTTGTCAAGCTCCAAAGTCACTTTCTGTAAATATTAAAAAACTTGTGAAATTCAAGTACTCAAGTATTCATGCAGAGTGAATACTGAAGAAGTCTGATCAGAGTTACATGAAAAGTCACTCATATTCAAATAAATATTGTCAGGAAAAAAATATTCACCTGGTTTGTATTTTGGAGTTTTAAATTTTTGTTGCAGATGGGGAATGGAAGTTCTGCAGCTTTGACCAGTCAGCTTTTTCCCACAACTGCTAAGGACAGAGCCCTTGTTCGGAAGACCTGAGTGCCTTTGGGGTAGGTGCTGATGGAAATTCTCATGCAGGTGGCACATGATTCAAGCCAGGAGGATTGGCAGAGGGAAGAAGCACAGAAGTATCTTAGGCTGGGAAGGGGGGTATACCTGTGCTGTGCACAAGGATCGCCTTTGGAATGAGAAGGGCTTGCGCATCCGGACCAGGACAGAATTAGAAGCCCAAAGCAGGAGCGGCATGCAAGGATTCCTCTCCTCAATTCAGCGGATAGACTAGTGTTTTCTTGCGGAAGAGCAAGTCCCACATCATTCAGACTTCCCTAGGCTTTTGGATTTCGCTAACACGGCCAGTGCCTCCTAACCTCTTGTACTGAGATGACCAAGTTCAGCTCAGCACAGCAAGCAGTGCCTTGCAAAGTGTGATGCAAGAATGAGGCCGATTTTGAAGTTTGGATTCAAAATGGAAAAGTTGTGAAGATACTGTTCACCTCTTGGAGAGGTAGAATGCAGGCAGGAGGTTCTGATGTGGACAAAAAATGTGGATCCAGGATTTCATTTGGAGCCACAGGTGCTTTGTTATATGTAACTCAGACTTCTGTCAAGATCATGGACAGATGTCTTAAAACCATTTGTAGGAAAATCAAATATTCAGGTAGATATACTATGCTGTCCTCATCATGAACCATTTTGTATCTGGTAGTGCAGTTTTTTAGAAGGAAAAGATCTTCAGTTTGGCTTCCCCATTCTCCATTGCCCCCCAAAGAGAGCTTCTCCCCTGCCTGCTCAACCTCCAAGGACTACAGCGATGGCAGCATTTAACCAAATTGTTTCGTCTTCCGAGGCAGCAGGGAGAAGTGCCTGATTCCACGGTAAGTGCGGACATAGAAACTACACCAGTTTAACCAAATCTGTCTGCAATCCATTTCATTAGAAGGTACTGCTGCTGCTTTTGCAGTGGAGTTAAGATCCTTATAATTTTAGCATGATAGAGAAACAAAGCAAATTCACAAATCAGATTAAACTGATTTAACAAGTGTTTCTGATTTAAGTCAATTGCTTTAGTAATGGGCTTAGCTAAATTAGGGTAATTTCAGCGTGTCTACATGCTCCAAAACAGAAGCACAATGGGTTTCTCATTCCTCATCCCTGACAACTCACTGATTTTGGTGATTTGCTGTATGTTTTTATTGGGTGATGCCTCTCCTGGGCACATGAAAGTGTATGACAGGAGGCCTGGTCCCATTCCATATTTTTTTACCTACTGAAAATAGTTCTGAGAGAAAGAGGAAGGAAACTAGAATTAACGGGCTAAATTCTGTCCTAGGTGTAACCCAGTTGTCTGCAGCCAGACAGTGGTGCTATCCTAGAATTAATTTGGCCAGAGGACTTACTTGAGCAGGCAAGGGGAGAGAAACTGATTAGTAGTGCACACTAGACTGCTTTTTTAACTTGAAATATGAAGTTCCAATATGTGATGGGAGCTATCCTGGTGGAGTGCCGCTTTAAAAATTAATAAAGACTTTCCTCACAGCCACATTATGCGGCGTTCTATATAGACTATGATCTCATAACCTCCTCCTCTGGCTTGCACACGCACCGTCTGCTGAAACCTAAGATGAGGTCTTTTTTTTTTTTTTTCATTTAGAGAGCACTCCCCAGTCTTCACGGAGGCGCAACTGCGAAGCTAATCAAAATCAATGACTTCTTGGCTGCTGTAAAAAAAAAAAGAAAAAAAAAAGAGGAGCGAGAGAGAGGAACTGTGCTGGTTTCCTACCCATTAGTACGGTACAGAAACCCCCCACCATCTCACACAGCTGTTGCAATACAGTAAGAACAGCACTAGGGGAGTATACAGCATGCTTTCTTTTCCAATACAAACATCAACCAGGGTTAAATCAGATCTTTTAAAAAGGATAAAAATACCCCTTGTCAAAAAATGGAGGCATTCAAGAATAGCAATTATACCAGAAAATGTAAGGCTTTGACAAATACATACCCTCTAGTAAGTGATTCGATTTATGTACAGTGAATGCTGGCTATAAAGTGCTGGTAAGCTGTTTCTCTAGCAAAGCTTGCTTGACCCAGCAACTAATAGATGAAAGTCTCCAAAACTTAACCCTTGGTTCACACTAAACATCCAGTTTAGAACTACGAAAGTGAAGCAAATCAGGATTAAAGCAGGATTTGGGGTACTGGACCTGCTCTTGTTTACACTTGGGAAGCACCATGGATTTGGTTGTTGTTTCATGAGAGTAACAGTGGGCAGCACGTGTAACATTTTTGCTGAATGTTGAGAACCACCAAGGAGAAGACTGATCCCCTGGGAGTTCTGGGTTTTTGTACAGAAAAGCGTGTCCCAGGTGGGGTAGGACTGAGGGAGATCGGCCAATCCCTTCGCTACTGAGGTTGCTCACTGATCCAAGGGGCTTTCCCAAGGTGGGGACACTATGGGAAGGACAGAACTTTCTTTCCTTTTCCTTTGCTGTGCTGTTTCAGGGGAATTGCCTCTTTGGGAAAAATGGTACAAGAAGTCTCAAGGTTGCAATGTGGCAGGAAAACCAACGGCAGTGCAAACTGTATGCACAGAAGATGGAAGGGAAAATGGAATAATGCATATTCCAGGTGAGGAGTTTATTCAACATTCAGAACTCAGGAGCTAATAATTGTTAAAGGTGAGGAGTATGTGGGAGAGGCCTCTCTCTTGCACTGAGAAATGTAAGGCAGCTCCTGTGGCAGCTGGGTTGTCACAAGGCTGCCTGTGCGTACGTGGGGAACACACAGAGGGTGAGGGAAGATTGGGGGGCTGGAGGGAAGGCCTCCTGCAGGCTGCGTGTCCTGTACAGCAAAGTGACGCATCCAGTCTTCCCCATCAATTCTTTTCTGTTCAAATTTGACTTGCACAATACCGTAAAGACAATTTCACTTCCTCGTTTGAGTGATTTACAGAAAGTTGTATTTTAAAGGCTATGCCTGATCCAGCAGTCACCAGTCCAGCACTTGCAACACTGCTGAAATCAGCTGAGGCTCCTCCTTTTGCTAGCAGAATTCTTACTTATCTCAGAGGGAGACTGAGCTGGGAAGGAGTATAGGATGCCGAGTGTTACTGAGTGTCAGGCCAAAAATGGTAGCAAAATGTTTTCTCAGTCCCTGTGGTTCTGAGGCCACCCAAACTCTATCAATAGACAAACTACACTTAGCTACATGATCCTTCCCAACACTGCACATAATATAAAGTAGGGCAAGGTTATTCATTAGGAACAATTTGCTCTTTCAGCATAGCCCTTTCGCTGTTTGTGAATTGACTTTGATCAATAATACCCATGAATATGTGTGCAGGGGCCCAAACCACATCGGTGAATATTTGATAAAGGGAGATTAGCTTTTAGATTGCTTAGAAACATTTCTCCTGCAGGAGTGAAAAATGCAAGGTTTGAAGGGGGCATAGCGACCACTCGGCTTGTTCTTGCCTGGGTGAGGTTTAGGAAGTGGTTTTAAAAAAGACAAGGAGCCAAACTTCCTTTGGAAATCGGGCTCTTAACATTCCTTTATGCCTTTGAAAATTCCCTCCCCCTCCCCCCCCCCGCCCCAGCCACGAGAGGGTCAATTTTCTGGTGCAAATATGTGAAGCTGGGAAAAATGTTTCTAAAAAACTGTGCATAATAATTACTTGAAATAGAAACTGGAGGGTATCTTGAATCTGACAGGTAGTTTTGGCTGCAAGAAAAAAAGTGCTCAGTACTAGACTGAAAAAAAGCCCTTTGACTTTTAAGGACAAGCTCTCCTGTTATCCCCTAGTCTACTGACGAGACTAGATATAGTTCTCTTCCCTGGGTCACAGGATTTGAGACTGCTTGTATCACCATCCAGGAGATACCCAGCTCTGGAGCTGTAGGATATTTGCACTAGCAGACTTTGACACGTACACTGCAGTGAAAAGAGCTGGTGTGTCTTTGCCACCTCAGTGAATGCTGCTTCCCAAGCTCCGAACTGTCAAAAGAAAAAAAACTGCCCCAAAGAAAATTAGTTTCATGAAGTTCTGGGCTAGATTATTTGTTCTGTCTTAATTTATGCAGAGATTGAAAGAAAGAAAGAAAAAAATAGCACCTTCTCAACAAGTATTATTTTTTGCTATCTTGTGTATAAATATTAATAACCAAAATAGATTTCTCCTTGTCCCATGTTTCAGAACATCCTCTTGGGGAAACTGTAGCACCACAGAGAGGCAGTTTAGCCCCAGACAAATATTAAATGTAGCACCAGAGAAACTAAAGTCATAAGAAAAGCTTATCTCACCTGGTGCTATAGCGCTTAATATATACACACACAAACTGTCTGTTGTCCAAGCTGCTCAGCACCTGTTCCCCCACCACCACACGGCTAGGATGTGCCCATTTTGCAGCAAGTTTGGTCTCTTGAGATACTATTATTGAACTCTGGGTGTATAGATTATTTTTCATCCTGCTGCATTGAAAGGAACGTTTATGTTGCCATAAACAAGGTGCAGTGGAGAAAATGCTAGTGTTACAGCAAGGACATCACTAATCTTTTGACTCAGACTGCAGGAGCATGAATGCTCAGACCACCATCATCTACAAGGAATGTTGCTTACGTTCTCAACAAGGCATGCACGTTTTAACGTATGCATACAGGAGGGTTTACATTCTTCTATATATAAGCATGTATGTGTCTCTGTTTTGCTGCTGGGCCCTTGAACAGCTCCTTCCGTGCAAATCCTTCTTCACGTTGCCCAAAGCACTTCCAACATCTTCCACTTCTTTCTTTATCTCCACTCTTCACAGCTGCTGCTCAGGCTCTGGATTCCCTGTAGGAAAAGGGGAAACAATTTTCTCCAAGGGCACAGGGTTTTCTCCAGCCTAAGAAAGCAAAAGAATTGTGTTTGGTTTTAATTAGATTGATGCATCGGTTACAATAAAAGCTTCTTTTAAATTTATGCTTGCACCCTCCTGCTAAATTTACTGACCAGAAGAGGTTTATAATTTATGGGGAGGATGGTTTTGTGGTTCAGCACAAGAGATTATGCCTTTATCCCTGTGCTACTCTAGGATTTCAGGTGAGCTCTCCTTTTGCAAGGCTCCTTCTTTTGGGTGCTCCATCTTCATTTACATCACGTTAACAAAAATGTTAACTTTTAGGAAAGCCATTAATTTTGTTACAGGTAGGCAATGGGGTGCGTTGAGTATCACGGGAGACTGGAAGAACTCACTCATTCCTGCTTCTGCCACTGATTAGATTTGTGGCCTTGGGCAAACCACTTCTTTCAGTTGCTGCTGTAAAATGAGGGCAGTAATAACTTATTTGCCTTATAGGTGGGCTGCAAGCCTTAATTAATAAAGTGCTCAGAGAAAGGCACCCATCTAAGTGCAAATTAGCAGGAGAGCTGCCCAAGGGGCATCTACTATGAAATTCCCATTTCCCTCATTTATACTAGGTTTGTTGATACCAGCGTTTGCTGGGGTAGATCCCATCTTGCAGACTGTGTTGTCTAGCTTGCAGACACTGTGACAATGAGTGATCTTATAAAAACCTCAGTGGAGAAATCTCTGCTGGCCTTCTCGATGAGGTGATTTCACCCGGGTGGGAGAAAGGAGGGGGGAGTAGCTGACTATGCAACTGCATCAGCTATGAAGTCAGAGTGTAATTAGGGCTGGCAAACAGCTTTGGGGCAGATTCTGATCGGCATTAATCTGATGTAAACCCAGAATCACTTTCTTCTGTACTACTACCCTGTTTATGCCAGCATGAAGGTTATCACAATTCAGTCGCACTGCCTCTGAGATGAACTGAAACCTCCACTGAGAGGAAAGTGGGCAAATTCTGGTGCTGCAGTGGACCCTGAGTAGCCTAGAACATCTCTGGTTCAGCCTCCGGATTTAACTGCTTTATCCCAGTTACTGCCAGCTGCTCCAGCTGCTGCTGCGCACAGGATGTGGCAGTTACAACCTCGCCCTCCCTCAGGTTACGGTCTTGCTTTCTAGTTTTGAGGAATCTGAAGCAACAATGAAAATAGCTTGAAGGACTAATGCCAGGATGAATCATCTAGAATGGAAGCACAGTTTCATATGTCTTGCTGTGATCAAGGCTACCAGCTAGCCCCACCGTTCCTAAGGCTCTGCATCTGCATGCACACACGCTTTCGCATACACACCCGCTCTTTGGAAGTACCAGAGGTATTTTACAAGTTATTTTTGCAAAGCTTCTTAACTTTCTTGGCAGAAGGTAACTCGGAAAGGTGTTCACTACTTGAGAAAGCATACACGTGATAATACTGGCTACACAGAACCAGCCAAGAGAGCACAGCCCGTCAATAAACAGCTGTCAATAAGTAGCCCAGAGATTGAAATGTGTCCCCGTTCGGCCTCCTGGCCCGCACGCATGGCCCTCCTGCAGCCCCGCGCTCCCACACGGGCCTCCAGGGATCTCAGCCTGTGCTTGCACCACCACACACTTAGGTCTAGGCCAATGCCGAGCACCGACAGCCAGCCAGCGTCACGGCTGTCCCTAGGCTTGTGAAACGTCACCAGGAGGAGGTTCTGGGCACCTGCATTTCTCACACCAGATGTCTTTGTAGAGAGGTCTTCAAAGTTAACCCCATGAGCACAGCCTGAGAACGAGGGTACTGAGAAACAGGGCTGTGGCAACACAGAGGAGGAGCCTGTGATGTGGTTGCTTATGCTCAAAGAAGTGAGATATGTACTGAAGTTATGTTGGAATAAAGACTTCAGGAGTTGATTAAAGGATTTCCTTCAAAGCAAAAACATTTAATCCTTATTTATTATTTCTCCTGTAGTAGCACTTCCAAATGCCAGCTATGAACCCTTGTCCTACTGTGCCATCTACGGCCTGCAACAGCTCATCCTTGGTGTCATTATATTTTACAAACTGTCTCTCTGTGTCACTTAACGTATAGAAAATCTTTAAAAACCTGTAAAAGTTGATAAATCCTAGAACGTCTTGAACTCCAAGTGATAAATCTGCTCTGGGGCAGGCAAAGTGCTCAGCACAATGTTTATGCATCTCACAAGCCCTATTCTAAGAGCTTAAATGGCTCTTAAGTTTTGCATCAGCCACGTGCTGGCCTTCTGCATAAAGGTGAATTTCATGGAAAGAATAAAAGAGAACCCCAGAATCCTGGCCTTCAGCCCATCTTTCAATAAAACAATTTTGAATATCCTAGGCTGTGTTAAAGCCATTTCTGGGTGCATATTGGCTGCATTGCCAGTATCTGACTCATTAATGGAATATACTTTGAGCCAAATTCTGATCTCATTTACAGCACTGTAAATCCAGGGCAACCCAATTGACTTCAGTGGAGTTACTCCAAATTTCCCACAATAGGCACTCAGCAGATAGATCAAAATTTGGTACTTTGGGTCTGAAAAAGGCTGAGGAAAGCCAAACTACCTCCCCTTTGTAATACTGGGGTGGATAGTAAGTTGGAAGAGTGCCAACATATCCTCTCTGTAGAGCTGCTGAAACATTGTTTATTTTACGTGTCATTCTTATAATGTCGAAACCTAGGGGGGGGCGGAAATTGTCCACTACTATCAAAATTTTTCATTTACTTACAAAGAAAAGGAATTAAAGCTGAGTTCCTGTAAGAAAAATGCAGTGTCTATTGAAAATGTGGATTGAAGTGATAAAGGAAAAAAAATCACTTGCTTTGAAATTTTTCATGGGAACCAACACTGCCCTTGATGACGTATCCCTCTCTTCCCGGTCATTTGGGGAGACGCAGATTCTGCTCGGAAAGTTGCTCTTATTGCACTGATTAAGCAATAAAGTTGTGAGACGACAAATCATGTTGGCTGATATTTGCAAAACCATCTCAGGTGGCCTCAACACATCCCATTGCTTTTAATAGATACGGACATCTTGACTTCTCAGTCACTTTGAACTCTCCAGCCTTAAATCCTACAGTTTTATCACACAGCTTGCTAAGCTGGTGTCTACAAAAAAAAACCCAAGCTGCTCCTCTCTGGGATGCTGAGTAGGATGGGCACGAAATGACTCAGGCAGGGGGTCCCAAGTCTCATCTCAGCATTTCTTTGACTAATCTTTATTCGGAGAGAGGATGCAAAGCCATGCTTGGGTACCACCTGCATAAAGCCACAGAAGAATCTGAGCTCACGTCCCCTAAAGCAGTTGGCAAAAGGAGTTCTGCTCACAGCTAACATGTCAGCATGTAACTTCTTGATTTAAATGGATTACACAGGCAATTCAGTTGGCACATGTTCTGCTCCTAATAAACAAAGTAACAGTTATTGATATATTTAAAGAAAAAAAAAATATTCAAGGGCTTGGATTGCTACGGGAAAGCTTGAGGCAGGGACAAAACGAGGCGCTCTCACTTCCTTCCTCACACAGCAGCAGGTTAATGAGAAAACAAGGGCTGGGCAAGAGCCCTGTCAAATTCCCAAGCAGCCTGCATCCATGTACACTCACACTTCATTAGCATCTCAGTGGGAGACGGAAGGGTAACTTGGAAGACCAAAAAACAATTAGGAGGGGGGTTGAGAGGTAAGACGAAAGTAGAACTACTAGAGAATAACTTGGAAGAATGGTGCATCCCAGAGATCTGAGCACAGGAAAATCAAGGAACCCAGACAGAGCAAAGAAATATGTTGGGGCTCCACTCTTTCCACAAAGAAGCGGCCTGCTTGGCCATAGTCCACCTGTGGAAAGAGGCATTTCTGGACTGCTGATTAGCTTTGAAAACTCTGCTGCTCGTTTGTGAGGGAAGTTAATGTTGAAGGTTTTCCTTGTTCAATTTAACTGTGAAGCTGGGGCCAGGGTGGCGGGGACCTTTGGCATTTTTGAGTAGGATGCTTGGCAGTAGGAAGAGCAGGCTCCTTCCTCCTTAGTTATCCAGGAGGATAAACAACAGCGCTCGCCTCTTTGTGTCAGGGATGCATACAGGGTGCAACACGCTGAACGTTTGTCCTCGTGCAAGACTGCAGCTCACTGCTGAGCTAGTCAGCTTAGTCCTGCGCTGGCTGTACCGCCTCTGGTCCTTAATTTTCTTTGCACTCCTGCACAGCTCAGTGTGACATCTCCAGAAATCTTATCAACCCAATTTTAATGCAGATAATTAACTGCACTGAGACTTTGGACAGAGTGGCTCTGCATGAACCTTGCAGCAAACAGTGGGGAGAATTACTGGCAACACAGTGGGCACGGAACCAGGCTGGTGAAGCTGGCAGGGACAAGTAGGGTTTGATTTTAATACACTGCCACTTCTGAACTAATAGAGCGAAATACAAGTGACATTGTATGCCAAACTGGCACATGACAACTATACTTCATGCCCTGGCTGGATATTTCAAGGTGATGTCAGATTCTAGATTATAAAACTGCCATTTGCAAAGCATTCATCCCCAAATCCCAAGCATGGTCCACAGATACAAGTTGGTCACATGCAGCGGCCCTAACCTTGCTTTCACCGGCATCACCTAGGGGCTGCGAGAGCAGGAGAAGTTCTCCCCGGTACACAGGATTATTCCCTGAGCTGCACTGTTGTTTAAAGCCACAAGGACCTGAGGGAACAACTACCAACCTCCTTCCTCAGAAACAGTACCTACGCTCACAGCAGCCAATGCGAAATGCTATTACCACTTGAAAAAGCAGGAGGGGAACTCAAGTAGTAAGCCAAGCTGAAACTGCCTTTTTTCTCTAACTTCTCTGTTCCTTCTGTAACCACCAGATCACAAGACAAATGCTGACTTCACAGCACGTTTATTAAGTGTACAAGTTACTCTCCTCTTATGAGCTGTTCCATAAAATCCCAAGGTCACAAGTGCTCAGAGCCTGGACTTCCCATCTTGTTGCAGAACAATGTTATTATCACTGCTGAGCACCTCTAAGGATGGCAGAAAAACATGCATTTTGTTCAGAAATACTCTGCTGAGTTAATAAAACACCGCTGCCTTACCACATCTCTAAGTTTAACCCAGCTCACTGCACTGTCACTTGGGCTCTGAGACACTGCAGATAATCAGATACCTCCACTGGCGTGACCAAATTGCTCTTCGAGAAGAAAAGAAAAGATTCTTCATAGGAAAAAATAACCCAGAATCTGAGGTGTAGATTAAATGTTTAATTATTCTGGGGTTACATTGTATTTTCATCTGCAGCTTGGTCACTCATGACTTAGAAGCTTGTGAGGAGTCGGTCAGGTCAGTCCGCTGTGCGTAGGGGCAACCAAGAGACTGTTACTAGCTTGTTATTCTCCCACATCCGGCCTCTTTATCCCTGAAACTGTTTCACATCACACACGAGGATCTTCTTTTCAGAGACTTACATTTGTATTTGTGTCCACGAAGCCCCAGAGCATTTGGAGGCAGCTCAGCACGTCCTGTCTGTGGCAGCCTTTGAAGCTGCGAGGAAGGACTGTGTGTGCTGAAGGAGCTCGCCTCGGCTGGGTTGAGGGTAATGCTTTGCTTCTCTGTAGTGTCTTTATCAAAGCAATTTATAAGCAACTGGTTATTGTTGGGCCTGAAGTGCAAAAAGCCAGATGGAGGTGAGGGTTGCACAGAGTCAATAGCAGAAGAAATTGGGGAAAAAACCCAATTGATATCTGCCTAACCAAAGCTATGCAAACCTTCACAAAAACTAAAAATCCAAACAGCTTTGGCCTTGTGGGATTGCCAGGAAGTCTGGGCTGAGCATGTGCACGGATCCACCAGGCCAGCTAACGGGCTCTCTCTGCCAGCCCTTCTCACCTGCCACCTTCTCTACATGGGATGAAGTCCCAGACTGGGCAGGGAGGAAATTCCTTGGCTTGTTAGAAAGAAAAGGACATTCGAGACACTAGATAAGGGAGGTCACTGCAGTCCCCCTTGGATTTCAACTTTTTTTGAGCTCAGAGAGGCAAGCAACTCAGACCGGTGGGTTTGCTTCCAAACACTAGTACCAAACTTGCCACAAACTGACAGGAAAGATCTCTAATTTCTGCTCCTGACCACAGTCCCACGTCTCAAACCGCTGCCCCACACCACTGACACTACCCCTCCGAGGGCTTTGCTGGGCACAGCTCTGCAGATACCATCCTGGAACCGCATACGTGCTGATGATTTTATAGAAATTGAGGCTTTGATTCATCAAAAAAACCCAGTTTTGTTCTGGTGGTGTTTTCAAAGAAAGCTTTCCAAAGGTAACCAGCTGAACATCCTGACAGATACAGCAGTTGTGGCTCAGACAGACGACAACAGTATCATCTGCCCCCCCATACACCAGTGCACACACACACACAAGCAGTGCAAACAGTGCAAACACACATACTAGACGGGAAACCTTACTTTTAAACTCTGATAACCTTAAATTTCCCCACACCATACATACCTATCTAATTGTACTTCCTGCACCTAAAAAGCATGCAAGACATTTTGCAATGTAAGACCTGACTCCTGACAGCCAAGGTCTGGCCCAAGAGTTGCAAACAGCCCAGGTAAGCTGAAATTGTACAAGGTCAGCCCAGTATTGGTGGCATTTTTTCAACTCATTTTAAGCTCTTGTCTAAACCCCGTCCAAGCTGATGGGATATGAATGCCAACTGAAAGTTAGACATGTACTTAACGGTCTTTCCTGAACACAGATAGACACTGGGCACATTCACAGATAGAATTTAAAGCACCCAAAATAGGAGCCCTTGCTCCTCATGTCTGTGGGGAGAAATCCATGTCCCAAAGAGCACTTCAGAGCACCCAAAATCCCTGAGGTGACCCCAACGTATGCTCAGTATCCCTGAGTGCTCCCAGGGCTGAGAGTGCAGAGCTGTCCCCACCAGCCCAGGAGGTGTCACTGGGATGACAACAAGGGTTACAGGACCAGGTATGTCTTATTTCCCTGCTGTTGGTGAGCTCGGTGGCTCTGGAGCACAGTGGGGGCTCTAGGAACCAGCAGTATCTGGCTTGGACACTTTTCCCTGGCTGGTGGCTTGGGACCCCCCTTGGGGAAAGCCTCTGGCACTGGACAAGGCACTATCCAAACCACAGAGGCAGGCACAGCTAGCCAAAGTCCTGGGCTGCCCCACTGAACGGTCCTGTGGTGACATCCCACCACCCAGGGACCTTAGCGATGGGTGCTAAGCACCCCTGGGTCTAAAGCCCACCAGGGGATGGCAGGACACAAGGCAAGTTCCTCCATTTACAAGACGTCTGGAAGCTTGGCATGGGTGCACGGCTGGGCCAGGAGGCTGCGAGCACCCTCCATCTCCCCGGGACCAGCAGCTGGGGTGTGTGGGACCTGCTCCGATCCCCCCCTGTCGCCCTGCAGCCAGCCCACTGGGACCACAGGCTCATTCAGTGCGGCATGGAGCTCAAACTGCCCTCTGAGAGCATGGATGACCCGGGCGGAGGGGGGGCACAGAGCTGGAAGCCATCAAAGTTTGGGGAAGGGGAAAGGGGGTGTTTGGGGAGTCCTGGGAAAAAGAGGAGAGGAGAGGAGAGGAGAAGGAGAAGGAGAAGGAGAAGGAGAAGGAGAAGGAGAAGGAGAAGGAGAAGGAGAAGGAGAAGGAGAAGGAGAAGGAGAAGGAGTCGGTGCGATCTGGCAGCGCGGGTACCGGCAGCCCGGGGCTCCGTGCCCCGCTACAGCCGCCATCAGCCGCCGCAGCC
>VXBL01010273.1:749822-781265 GCA_013400195.1 Aramus guarauna
TTTTTTTTTTTTAAAGCAAGGCAAAAGTTAGCACAGTTTAGCTTTGTTTACTTCTGCTTATGCATTAGCATGTCCCCTCGATGTCAGCAGAAAAGCGCTGCTGGTAAGGGAGGGGGCAGAGGTGCTGTTGCTGTTGACCAGGCTTGGCCGGGGTGCTCGACTCCTGCAGAACAGCTGCTTTTTTTTTTTTGTGCGTCAGCAAAACGCTGGGTGGTTTGTTGTTTGGTTTCAGGCTTGGTTTTTGGTTTTTTTTCCTTTGAGCAATAATATATGGATTTATATTACTTTAAAATCAAATTGAGAGCAAATTCCCCACTAAACTGTAATGGCTTGAAATTTGGATTGCTTTTATTTTTTGGGGTTTTTTTTTGCTCTTGAACTTCCTGAGCGTGTCCCTGTAGGGACAGGAGCATTAAGCACTGCTTTTTTATTACAGGATGATGTATAATGCTAGAGAAGGCTCAGTGCTGTTTCTGTCATTTGTAAGGCAGTTATGATCACCATATCCAGGTTGTTTTCTTTGTCTGGTGATGGAAGGGGATTGTGTGTCTGCTAGTTTGAACTGAGGTCTTTCAGTGAATAACTAGAATATTAGCTGTGCTGGACTTGGATATTCCTGTTTGAGAGCTGCTCTTATATGTAGGTATCAAATCTTAAAAACATATGCAGGTTACTCAGTCCGCCCCTCTTTTTTCCTCTCATATTAAACTTTTATTTTTTATTTTCCCTTGGAAGAAACAGGTCATGAGACAGGATACAGTTCTTGATTCCTAGTGGGATGTTGGTTTCTGAGAGCAATAACGATACGCATGGGTCTTTACAGCAATATCAATAGGCAACACAACGTAAACAAGATGACTAGAACCTTCATAAAGCTTTCAAGGGGAGATCTGTGCTGGGTTTTGCAGAAGATACCATCCCACAGTTTGGGGACTATATAGTATACAAGGAGGTTTGGGACCGCGTGTGTAAGGTGTTTTCGTGCACAGCAGGGTCATGTTGATGGGACTGCCCTGCTGTCTGCACCCTACCTGCCATCTCCCTGCGATGTTGTGGGCGTTCTCACTTGGTTGGGCTGACTAGTCCTGGCCTGATGCCGCATTTCATACGGCAGATTAAGGCACGCTCTTCCAAGTCATCGCACGTAAAAATTTACAGATCACATTACAAACTCTGACACTACTTGATTTATTTAAGGGATATGTGTGGTGCTTTCCTAACCTCTCTGTAAGCCTTGCTGCGAGCTTTGTTGCTCTGATGGTTTGTGTTCTGCATGGACATCTTGCAAGTCTGCATCAGCCGAAAGGATCTCTATACTTTCAGTATTCCTCATGATAAATAATTTGGTGAAGCTATGCTTTGTATTTGACAGCTGTGGTTTTTAAGAAGTCTGAAGCAAGGTATGCGTGATAATGAGAAAAAAGAAAGGAGATTAATCTTGGAAAATAGAGAACAAGTAATGGTTCATCTTTCACCTTCTTGTACCATGTTGTATCTGTGTGTAAACATGGAACTAAGGGCAAGTAAACACAAAGAGATGGTCCTGCGAGAGTTTGTATCAATGGGAGACCTGGATTTGTGGTGCAATCTTGGGACTGAAACGGACATTAGATGCTTAATTGGAAGTTGTTAAAAATGATGTCAGTCTGAGAAGGATTTTTAATCTTTTGGAAACAGCGTATGATTGATTGCTGCTTTTACTGGTAGCAGTTTTCATTGGTTACATCTGTTTTTTTTTTAAATTAAGAATTACAGAGAACAAATGCTGCTTAAGTTGGCTCTTACCTCTTGAATCTTTAATTCTAAGCCCACAATTGATTATGATGAAGCTGTTCTCTCTAAAATGGACAGCAACTTGAGGCTACTTGAAAAACTTAATAATTCATTCCTATTTATGCATACTGTAATACAATAGGTTATAAATCACTAATGTCATACACCTAATCAGGCATTGTCAGTAGGACTTCAGAGATACAGTGGTGTGATCCGAGAGGTTTTCTTAGCTGCAAATATGAAAATAAGTTCATAGTTTTGCTCTAAACTTACAGTGTCATCTTAATTGTTTTCTTGCTTCTCTTCCCTTCAAAATTTTCTAATATGCTGATATTTCAGGTTGGCAGTGTGGCCACTAAACACTGGTGTCCATGTTGCGTGGAGCTTCAGTGGAGTAGAAACTCACTTGTTTTCTGTGGGTTCTATTGAAAATAAACATTTTTGTAAAGGTTTGGGGTTTTTATACTCAGTAGTATAAATAGTGAACAAATGCATTTCTTTAGATAAGAATGTAAGCTCAGTGCAGACCTATATTGATTTATATGTGTATATTTCAGATGTTATTTAAATAATTTTGTATGAAATCTAGTTTTTACTTACAACTCTATTTTTTTAAAAAAATAAATTTGATTTCTAGGTCAGCAGGACGTGGAAAGTACTTGCAGAAGATGAAGTGTTGTGGTACCGGTTGTGCCAAC
The DNA here is from genome assembly GCA_013400195.1 of Aramus guarauna. Taxonomy (NCBI): domain Eukaryota; kingdom Metazoa; phylum Chordata; class Aves; order Gruiformes; family Aramidae; genus Aramus; species Aramus guarauna. The sequence goes on from VXBL01010273.1 coordinate 752,294, forward strand.
AGGAAGGATACCTATTAGATACGAGCATCTCTGATTATTCCTGTTGGAAGCTCGCCCTCAAGAAGTGCCGCGCCAGAGAGCGCGCTTTGAAAACCAACTGGAAGGTAAAAGGGAATTTCTTTAATGGGATCCAGATGTTGCAGAAAAATGGGAACCCGGTTCAAGCAAGTGGTAGTGAAATGTTGGTCTTTTGTATTACAGCTTCTTTTTGCCAGTTAAAAGGGGAAAGCTGCTGAAGGATTTATGGGACTTAGCCCTAGCTGTAATACCTTTTTTCCCCAATGACTGATTACTTTTGGGAGCGAGTCTTTCTGTTTGCAATGCTACTCTGCTGACTTTGTTGAGAGATGTTTATGCTTCGACCATCCCTTGATAATGAGAATCAGCCTGTAAGATGAAGGCTCCTTCCCCTGCTCGTTCCATATCCTGGCTAACAGATAGCTAAAATTTCTTGTTGTGATAGTTGTTTCTCTACCTAAAGATTATGAATGATAGTGAAGAGTGATAGCTCTTTTTCTCCTTAATTTCCAGCTGTAAAAATTCCAGGCAGCAAGCATAAAATAGATGTGTCTTCTCTCAGCTGCACTGCAGCTTGTCAGTGGCAATAGCAAAGCTCGGAGTTTTCCACAAAGCAGCAAATTAACTTGGTCGATGAATGTATTGCAATGCCAACACTGCGTCTCGTCTTTCTGTGCAGAACCGCATTGGTGCTGTGAGCCAGCTGCAATACGAGCAGGGAAAAATTCTTTGTGATGTACATTCTTGCGACGGAGTTGTTATTGCTGGGTGAGTATGAGGTTGCGTAATGCTCACTTAATCTTTACTGTCTGAGATCTCATGTGCTGCCTTTTAACAAATTCAAAAAGAAGCACCCGTTTGAGGCAAGAAGAATAAATTCTTCTGACTGCAGTTCCTTTATGGGTAAAGCAGATTGTCCTTAAGGTGACTGATAATGATGACGATGATCTACAAGTCATTTCAGCAGTGCAGATTTTTATTGTACTATTCAAAAAGCTGTCTCCTGTGCCTGTAGTCCCTGTAAAGGCTGTAGTACTTTCTGATCAACTGTATCTATTGTTTTGCTGTGGAAGCATCCAGAATGTATTAAATATTGTACATATCTACTGAAAAATGCTCTTTTTATTATTTTTTTCCATAAAAATCTCTTAATCACAGGGACATTCTTGTGTGCTGTGGCAAGAAAGGTTTAGAAGGACTGCTACTTTTCTCCATTATTATTTAAGACAACCTGGGAGAAAAAAAACCCACTCAAAACCCAGAGAAACTCAAATTTCTCTTTTCCTCATATAAAGCTTTGTCAGCACCTTGATTTTATTCTAGCTATTCATTTGGTTTACACTCTTAAATACAGTTTTGAGAACCTCCCAAGCTCCTGGAAGAGGTTACCATGACTGTCTCAGTAGGTGTAAGGCTTTACTGTATTCTGCCTGAATTTTACAGCTTCAGGAGCTAGTAGCCCTCCAGAAGTCACAGGAGTAAATAAAAATGATCTCATCCTGGGGGCAGTCAGAGGACATTGTCCTCTAACATACCAAAGTTCCATATTTTATGGTAGGATTTCACATTAATGGTATGCTTATGCATTGTGGGATTAGAGAAAACTGCTTATAAAATACTACAAAATTCACACACTTGTTATAAGAAAGGTACTTTGAAATACATTGGGTGTAGATAACTCCATATACACGGAAGTGCTTTTGAACACTCTTGGACAACTGAGAGCAGAAATGTCAACCAGCAGACGGCAGGAGTGGAAGGGGAATTTTACTCTTTGGTTTTTGTTGTTTTGGGTTGTGGTTTGGTTTTGGTTTTGTTTTGTGTTTTTTGTTTTGTTTTTTTAAACTAGATACTCTTCCATTAGTTTTACTTCTGCGTTTGGAGCTCTCTCTTTCTCTTCCCTTTTCATTGACTATTGCTCCCCTTCCTCCGCTTTCCGCGCGATGTTTTTGCCGCTGTAATCAGTTGCACTGTAGCAATGACCGTGTTTCTGCTGAAGAGCCGTGTAGTCTGTGACCTCTGGAGGGGCAGTGCCACACAGCGGTTAACCGAAACAGTGGCCGTGGGAAGAAGCGTGAAGAATTTGTGTGGTTGGAGTACTGCGGACCTTACCTTGGCTCCTGCCTGATGTTGGGGCTTCCTTGGGCCACCAGTAAGACACGGCAGCTCCCAGCCTGCTGGGATCCGAGCTGGGATCCAGCTCTGCGGATAGCAACCTGACTTCTTTCCTGCCCTTCTGCTTGGGCAGCGTGTTTCCTGGCCTTGGCTGGGGAGCTGCACTACTGTGTCTGTTCCACTGTCTCTGATGAAACCTCCTGTACTTTTCTGGGAGCCAGAAACCCCAGTTGTCTCCATGCTGCTGCCAAAACCTCCAGCTCTTCTTTTTCTTCATTTTCTCCATTGTGTTTATATCCAAACATGCAATATATAGAAGGTAGGCAGAATAAATTACATTTCTAAAGAACGAATAAGCGATATTAAACCCAAATAGTCCATATTTTAGCTCGGTGCATTACAGAGGTTGGGTTTATGCAGTTTCACGCTGTCTTTTCATACTGGAACTTTTCATACTGGAACTGGTTCCCCAGTATCTCTTGATTCTTGTGGTGAGTTTGCATCAGTTGGCATGGTGAAGGGAGGTGGTGTGGTGCCTTCAAATAATTTAGGTTCCTGCATGGTTCATGAAAATAGGTGAGCAGGTAGGAGACCACTGAGGGAAAAGCTGCACATGCTCAAGAACGTATTCCCCTAGGAAAAGCGATGTTAGGGGTTTCACTCAAATTACTTTTCACTAATTTCCCTTCCCTGAGAAAATGAATTTTAGTAATGAATTATCTTTTTATGAAGCTGTGAGCATATATTTGATAACATGGGGAAATCTGAATTCAGCGGTTTGGCTTTACCTGGTTAGTAAATGAAACGTTTAAAATAATAGAACACAAAAGTTATATTACTTCCTTTGCTGTTTACTACTTGCCCTTCACTCTGCTTTGGTAGCTCGAGATCTCTGAAAGCATCTCTTAAATTGCTGTGAGTAGAAAACACTTCTGTGAATCTCGACCAAAAGAAGGCAAATTTGTTGTGCTGCCGGTGATGACTGAGGTCTGCAAGATGGTAGCACGCTGTTGCACCTCCCAATAATATCTCATGGTAAATATCAAACAAGACAGAGTTAGAACTAGAACTTCCAGAGACATCAGCAAATCATGCAGGGGAATTCTTTTTCATGTCCATTTGGTAAGTGTAGGTAGATTGAGGAATTTGGTGGTGGTTTTGTTTGTTTTTTAAATCCCAATGTTACTGTCCCCTTTCTCTCCCAGCTTATAGTATTGTACTTAATGGCCTTGTGCTTTCAAATTTGTCGTAAAAGTGTAATGAATCTGGTGATCAATAGCTAGCTGTTGCATTCTTTCAGTACTGAAGAAGTAATTTAATAGCTGAGGTTAACAGAAGTCAATTTTCTTCTCAGCGTAAATATCAATTATCTGTTACATTTAATGATTATATCTCCAGTTTCACAAACCCGTACGTGCTTAGCTTTACCTGTGAATAATCACAGATTACAGCGAGACTTGCCGTGTGCATAAAGCCAAACTGCTGTGTGACTTTGCAGGAGTAGAGAAGTTGGTGATGATCTTAAAGCTAATATGTGTGTGGCATGTCCTGGGGATTTCTGAACAGTTGCTTGTGGCATCATTCACCTTTCTTTCTTCTGTAGTCGTGTTGCTGCGCTGGAGGAGAACAGGGCCGCTCAGTTTTTAGCAGGTTTTTTGATGTGTGACTTTGGGGAGCAGCTGCAGTGTTCTGGCTCAGCTCGGTCAGGCCAGCCAGGCATTACACTCCGTCTTTAGAGCTGGAAACTGTGGCAGTGTATAGCAGCTGCTCCCTGGTTTCAGGACATTCAACTCGGGATCTTGGGAGATCAGAAAATGGTTATAAAAATTTTAAAAAGGGGTGGAGAGAGAGGTTCTCCCCTAGAAATGCTGGAGCTGTTGTGTATTTGGAGTCTTGGGGCAAGGCTGGGAACAATCTTATTTGATCTGAACCTGTGCTGGCATAGACCTGATCTGGTGTTCTTCACTATACTCCTTCAAACTCTGCTGGAAAGTGGAATCGTCTTTATTTTAGTTGCTGTAGAGCTTTCTTTTTAATATTTCTGCAGGTTGTGGGCACAGTGAGTTAAAACAGCAGCTACAAGTATAATACATAACGGCACAGTTTGCCTGAACTGGTTCAGGAGCAAATCTCTTTGTTAACTTAGTGTAAGGAAGCAAAGCTAAACTATACAAGGTTAGCTCTCCCTTAGAGAAATGTTACCTATTTCATGCTCTCTTCTCTATTTTCTCTCTGCTGCTGCCAAAGCTCAAGCCAGAAGATGGCAGAATATCAAGGATTGATTAAGTGCAACCTGAGCTGCGAGTTGAAGGTGGCTGCTAGCAGCTCCTCTTTCTCCGAGCGCCTTGCATTTACTGGCTGACATCAGATAATTCAATCTGGCCTGCATGCAGAGCATCTTGTGTTTATCATTAAAATTTCATCCCAGCGGTTACGATGCTTGTTTTCTGGGTCAGACCTTGAATCCCTTTTCATTTGAGACAGCGGTGTTTGTGGTTACCTCACTCCCAATCAATGTTGTATTCGCCAGCCTTTCTACGGTTACATGTCTCGAAGGATCTTCTTTTAAAGGGATGTTGTCCTCCCCCCTTCCCCTATGCAATTCAAATGTAGTTTGTTCTTTAAGTTAGAGTTTACTTAAAGCAATTATGTATCTGCTTGCTTGGCTTTTATGAATTACTACTGATGATTAGGTTCACTGTACCTAATGCTGTCGTATGTTTGCTTTCCGTACAGAGTGCCTGGATTTCCTCACCTTTGGTTAATAAAATCTTAAATCTCTCTCCTTTTCTTCCCCCCCGAAGCAAGCTGATGTTCAGACAGTAAAATGGGTACTCTTTCTTTCATGGCAGTGTTGACAGTCACAGTGATGGGCATTTGTAGTCAGAGGTTGGGTCCTCCTGGAGATACCGATCTCGGAGCATGTATCTGGTCTTTGTTTGAACTGTGTTGACATTACACAGTGGATCCTGTGGTGTAACATGTCCGTAACGTCTTGTGAGACTGTTCTGCTGTCTGACCAGCTCCGTGTGAAATACTTAACGCGTGGCTGTCCTCAAAACTGTGCGGTAAACTTGCCTTGTGTCGGTGGTGATCGTCTCACCTCACAACTCGCCCCGTAAACCCATACCAAGTCTGCTGTGAGTCCGGGTGATGTTTTATTGTGTGTTGTGTTAACTTTTTTGTGCTTGTGGAAAGGGCACTGTGACTTTGCTGCTGCTGTTCGTAGCTCTGAAAGCTTCCCAAATGAAAAGAAATGGAAGGGACCACCCTTCCAAAGGTCCAGAAATACAAAGGTATCTGCTTTTTCTTTCTTTGGTTTTCTTTGACTGAAGAAAGAGGAGTAGACGGTTAGTTAAGAGCTTGCCTAACTGAAGATTTAAGGGCATACTTCAGCTGTGCCACAGAGACTGGTCTAGCAGATGCTGTGTGAAGTCCTACACCCCTTGTAGACTCGGCTGGGAATCAACCCTTGGTTCTTCTCCTTTTACATTTTAACTTCAGAGATTTCCTCCTTCCCCCAGTAAGTACTGTCGTCTTTCCTAGAGATTTTATTTTCTTGAGTTGGCGTTGGTGAGATTCATCTGCTTTTGAGTGCCTTCATAAATCTGCAGATGAAGGCTTCCTCCCCTTTCAGGGTGGAGCACACCCGGCACGGATGATTTTTCTCCACGTGATGCTTGATAAAGGCAATGAGAAGCAAAAGAAGAACTTTGTAAATATCCTGTGTGGCCAGGGAATCATCTGTTTTAGAGGTAGTGATATGTTTTGATTCTCTCATACTGAGAAATTAAATGCTCTTAAATAATTTTGATAACAGTTGTCTTCATCCGGAAGGAGACTTACAGGAGTTACAGTTTAAACACTGCAGCACTTACAAACAGTTTGGGCTTTTCAGTTTAAGTCAGTATGAGCAACCTACAGACATAAAAGTAGTTGCTACTATATGGTAGATTTCTTTGTTCTCCACGATCACCTCCCACACTGCTTTCCTCTTGCTCAAAGGTGACCTGCAAATGACTTTTTTAAAAAATGGGCTTGCCACTCTTTTTAGCTTCATAATGATGTGTGAAACTAGCCCGAAAGGCTTGAAAATACTTCTCTGCACTTTTTAAAACTTCATGTCAACTCTCATCTAATTTGGTTTTTGGTTTGGGTTTTTTTTTTTTTTTTTTTGCTATAGGGCTTTTGGGCTATTCTCAAGGTATTTATTATTAGCTCTTGCATCTTAATTCACTGTGCAGACCTGAGGAAACCAAAATATTAATTAGTAGTGAAAATGAATAAAAGTTAACAAACTGAAGTCTTAAACAGCCTGAATAACCTCCTGCCTTATTTAATTGCTTAAATTTCACTTGTCTAATGGCACGGCTTTGATATGTTTCTCCCTCCCCATGACTGAGAGCCTGGATGTAAAACAAAGGAGTAAGGCAGAACACAAAAATAGTTGCTTTTTTCCCTTCAATCTTCCCCAAACCTTTTGTATTCTCTTCACTCATTCTCATCATTTTTAAGTTAATAAGTGTCAGACTTTTTTTTTGAGTCACCTTTAGGAGGGTTGAAAACAGGATGACATCATGAGTTCAGAGGGGTCGGATGACAAACTACAGGAGTTAGGTAAGGTTGTGTTAAGTGACAAACACGTTGGCTTCTCTGTCATCTTGTGAAAAAGAGCCTTTCAGGTGAAACCAATAGTAGAAGCTTGATACTGACTCTTTGTGAAAGCTGCTTTTCCAGCCCGTCTGACCATGAAGCTATTGGTTTACCTATAGGTTTTGCTGGCTGCGAAGGAACGCAATGCCGCAGTGAGATGCGCCCTGTGCGTAGCGATGCCCGGTACTCTGAAGTCACGGCAGTTGCTTTTGAGCTGGCAAAGCCTAGTTTTCCACTGAGGCCAGGCAAACCCATCCTTTTTCTAGTAAAGTTCTTGAACATTTTGCTTGTACCGTTTTCACAACCTACCAGCCTCTGGGCTGTTGCCATCAGCGCCTAGAGTTCAGGTGATACTTTTCCTCTGCTGTTTGCGGTGTGTTGCAGCTTGTGTTCCTTCCAACATGTAAACATATCAATTCACATCATCTTCAAATGATGTTTTCTCGCCTGTATCTGAAACTGGAGCCGTTGTTTTATTTGTTGCATTGCGTGTCTGTCCTTTGTGACATAAAAGGGCTGATGGACCAGATCCTTCCCAAATTGCATCATGATTCCTCTTGAATTCTCTTGAAAAAGATAATTTATTTTTTTTCTCCTGCCATTGCAGCAGCCTTAAGCAGAACCCACAGAAATATGTTTCCTTGGTCAGAGCGGCTGGTTTAATTAATGAGCCTGGGCTGATGCAAGCCACTGGAACCTTGGTCTAAATGATGGGAGATTCTTGGCCATAAAAAAGAAATTAGTAGAGATGGTTTGGCTTTCTCTGACTTCTGCTTTTGTAAGTATTCATTAAAATGTTTTGCCTACCATATAACCCTTTGGCTTGTTTCTGTTCCCTTGGTATGGCATTTGCATGCACTTAACGAGAAAGCGAGGCATGCAGAACTACTTAGGATGGTGAAATGTTAATTTTGTTACAGATAGCAATGATAAGCTGCAGAAGAACTGCACGTTATCGCCAGCAGCTTAACCCACTTTCTAGAGCTATAATTTCCTAAATAAGGCCTTAGGAATGAAGGTATCAGCTTTCTGCGACTCAGTTTCTGTGAGTGTGGTCCACAGATGGACGTGGGTTGATGAATTGGAAAGTCAGGTTCCCAGCAGAAGAGTTTGGGAACTGATCGTGGGGATGCTCAGAATGTATTTCCTACATGTTAAGTCTTAAAATATTTCCAGATCGGTTTTGGTACAAGTTAGTCATTTTTTTCATAGCTGCTCTCCTGTATCATGGAACTCAAAATACTGTGTGGATGAAATCAAGGACATTACTTTGCTACTTCATGTTCTTCTACCAATGTTAGGATTGTTTCACGTGCTGGTTTTGGTTTATTCCCATCTGTTTTCTCTTATATTTTGTGGTGTAGCTTTCAGCCACGCTATGTAATAGCAGAAAACTTTCTCTTTTCTGTTCCATTTGTATTTCATTTTTTTGTCATTGTGTTCTACGTATATTCCTCTCTGCCATAAACATTAGTTTTTTACTCCATCATTGTTACTGGGCTGTTTTTCCTGAATCCTTCCCTTAAGGAATCCCTTAGCCAAGCTACCTGTCAGTTATATATGTAGTGGCAAAATCAATGTCTCTAACTGTAAATGAGAACGCAGGAAGGCTTGGGAACTTTTGCATCTTTCATCCAGCCTTACTCTGAGGCATCTAACTCTATGGTAAATGTCTAAGCAGTCCATCGTTAGAGTTGTGGGTCTTAATACTGAGTATAAAAAGGCGATAGAATCCATTGAGTTTCAATATTATGTGTTGCAATTGAGGTATCTCCTAACTCACAGTGTTTTTGAAGAGGGTTTTTTAAGTTGGATGTTACGAATTACCGTTGTCTTACCTGAGCCTTATAGAGAAGATGAAGCTTAGGAGCAAATTGAACCAACTTAAAGGCGTTTGGACTTGGGTTTGCATGTTTAATTGGACCTTACTCTTAAGCGTACTGAGGGGGTCACTGACGAGATACCTTAATTAACCGCATGAAGGACTGGTTAGTTGCTTTTGGTGGAATAAGGATGAAAGGTCTGAGATGCTTCTTACAGCAAGACAATGCAAAATACTCATTATTTCACTTGTTTATCAAGAGGCATCCGTTTAAACAGAGCTATAGCTGGAGATTGTTACTTGAGCAAAATTCCTACTGACTTCAATAAAATGCATTGACATTGTAGGGACTTCATAATAAGATCTTTTGAGTATTAACAGATGGTCACTGCCTGCCTGAAACAAAGTTGTTGGGATTTTTTTTGTTGTTGTTTTGTTGATCACCGCAGGTATCTGGAAACTGAACAGACTTTGCCTTCTGGAAATTAAACTTGACTGTGAAACAAAGGTTTTTCTTTCTCCTTCCTTTTTATTTTCTTGCTACGAATTCTTTAGAGAAAAATATGGAAAATGTAAACTGATTTCTGAAGTGTCTTATCAAAAGTCTTTGGTGTTCAGACCAACTTGGTGTAGTAGGACTTGCCCTGGAGTGATGCGCTTGAGGCAGCGACAAAATGAACTGACACCAGCACCTTGTTTCAACAGAAACCCAGCGACAGTCTAGTTGACCTACTTGTTTGAGGTGAAATTCTGCAGTGCCAGCAGTAAGCAAGCCATGAAGGAAAGCAGTTTGTCTTTGCTGCTGCCATGGACTGAATGAGTAGAGTCTCGACTGTTTTGAAAATGTTCCTGTTAACAGTTTTTCTTTTGTGTATTTGTCAGTTTATATATTAGTTGCAGTTGTACTTTGCACAAACACTAATTAGACAGCCATCAACACTCAGGGCCAAAGGCTTACTAACAATGCAACTGTGATAGCAGTGTCTTAATTGGTTGAGTATAATTGTCATTAGGCAACGATAAAGACATCTGGGGCTCTGGAGAGAGATCAGCCTCCCCCTCCTCCTCTTCCCCAAATTTGTTCTGGCTATTGCCATCCAACGCAGTTGAGCTTTTTCAGATGAGATTCAGTGTTTTGACCAGTTTCCTGATGTTTTTCTCCTTATGAAATCGTCTGCCTCTTCAGCACCACTTCATTAGAGCGGTGCCCAGCCTCCATCTCTGCTTCCTCCCACATGTGCTCTGCACTTCACCACCTGCTTCCCAGCCATCGTGGGACATCAGCAGCTTTTAACCCCCAGCTCCTTTCTCCTTCAGTCTTCTGCTTTCACTCATGTGAGAGGGCACGAGGAAATTGTTCATCTCATTATGACATTACTGCCAATAAAAAGTAGTTGAAATGCTTTTGATTAGCGAGTAGGTATTTTTATTATAGTACATTTGTAGATACCGTATGAATTTAAATTTAATTTTTTTTTAAGTTTCTCTATACCATATGCATTCCACCTATTGTTGCTCCGTTCCGGCAAGTTTTTTTTATGTGTGTACTTAAGCTGAATTTGCAGATTGATTTTATTTATTTATTTATTTATTTATTTAAAGAGATGTATACATATCTGGCCAGAATTACAGAACTGGCTTGTCAAGAAGTGTATTTAGAAAAATATAGCTCTTGTCTTTCTCCTGCTGCTGCTTCTCACGTACTTCTCACATGTGGTTGGCTGTGTCTGGTGAACGGGGAGAGAAGCATGCAGACCCGGAGCTGAAGGCCAGGCGTTACGTGGATGGAACACCTTGGAAGGCATCAGGGCAGGGGGTATCTGGAGAGGGGGAAACTCAGGGTTGGAAGCAACAGTCTTGTTGCTCCCTGTTGTTCTCGGGAAAGCAAAGCTTTGAGCAGCCTTTCTGAATGAAGTAAATCAGGTATGGTCTCTAATGTGGTCCTTGGGGTTTTTTTTCCTTTGAACTTGAGAAGGCAGAATTTGTGGGCTTTGGGATTTTTTGGTGGTTTGAGGGGGTTGGTTTGTGGGTTTTGGGGGCTTTTTGCGCAAGTGGCTTATGTTAGATGGTGGAGTATTTATCTCCCACTGCAATAATCATCACATTACACCCACCGGGGGGAAAAAAGCAGTGGCTCAGTGCCGTTGCTATTACAGCAAATAGATTTTATTCATTGTTATATTAAACAGAAAGGTTTGAGTTTTGTTTTTTTCCTTTCTCGCTTCAGCAGAAAGCTTTGTGGGCCTTTCATGGCCATCTGGGTAGAAAAAGCGGTAACTGAATGAGTTTGGAGATCTGTGCCTGTTCTGGGGCAGAGGACTTAAGTCTAGGGTTCCTTCATTCATTAGCTGGTAAGCCAAACTAAATTTTCATGGTGAAGTGTAAAAGTTGTTGTGATAAGAAATGAATAGAAATAGTGAAATGATCTAGAAATAGGGTCTATAAAGTGCAGCGTGTTCTTCTCTTCAGCCATTTATATTGACATGGCAGATTTGCCAATTATCTGCAATAAAGCAGCCTTTTTATTTTTTTACAGCAAGGCAATGCTTTACTAGTTTAAAAGCCTTTTGTTGTGGTTACAAATTGAAAGTGTGTTGCTCTTTACAACAGCATTAAAAGCGGCGAGTTGAACCATTAAATTTTTTAGTTCTGAATTGGATTCATCTGTGTTTGAAATTTTTCCAGTTCAGCTCTGGTACAGGCCCAGTATACGCTGGAAATGGGCACGTGGTGGTCGTGGCCAACGGAGCGTGTTGTCAGCTGAGGAGAGTTTATATCTCCCACTTCCCCATGCTGGTTTCCTGCCCAAACCTAGACCTCCACTTACGTTTCCAGCATGGTCTTGTAACATCTTTCCAAATCCTTTAGGTTTGCCGCATGGAACTGATTTGTTGTCCTGCCGCCCTGGGAAGGACGTGAGTGGTGTTGCTGAGTGAGAGACGGGGGTAGGAAGGATACGGGAGGGATGGGGGCAAAGATGCCTTGCTTCCCTCCTCCCTCCTCTTCCTGATGAGCATAAAGCACTTGTCCTGACTTGCAGTGCACTGGTGGGATTTCTGGACAGACACGCATGATGGTGGGGTTTGGTGGGCGCTTGAGGGTTCTCCTGGAACATATAGTGCTGCCTGATCTCTGTCATGACAGAACCGGATTGAGCACTATGGCCGGGATCATCTTATGGATTGGTCTGTAGTATCTGAGCCCACCAGAGCGTACCTGAGGTACACGTAACAAGCTCTTGTGTTCAACAGGTCCCTGCTAGGGCTGGGAGAGCAGCGTGGCTTCGTGGTGTAGGAGTGGAAGGTCTTCAGCATGTACCTATCCATCGCTGGAGAGGAACGGGGTGAGGATGAGGAGGCTGTAGGGTGGTGTGATGCAGAGACAGTTTCTGTGTTAACAGGTCCCAGCACAAACCGTCAGAATTTGAGTCAAATTTATTTCAAGCTGATAGTCAGAAACATTTGGTGGTTCTGTTCCAGTTGGAGCTTAGCTGTAGAGGTAGTTCATGTTGTTCTTCAAGAACAAAGAATGGTTCAAGCTAAATTTTGACTTGATTGAATTCTGAGATAAAATTAATTTAAGCACTTATTGTGGTAGTGTGATGTTGCATCTTTAATTCCAAGATAGCGATCCCTGTTGGTTTTTTTTTTTATGGATTAGTAGCGTGTCTCGAGCCCTGGATCACTTGTGTTGCATGGTACGCAGAAAAACCAGAAGCAGAGAATTAGCCAGCCCCGTGTCTCTTCTCTTTTCCTGTCATTCTGTTTTCTCCATCTATTAATCTTTCTTTTTACATTCCTAGATCGGACTATGTGAGAGTAAGTATGTGCACTAGGAGGAGATGCTGTTCTTCCTTGCTTATTCGGGGATGAAATTTAATATTCTGTCAATTCTGCCAGTATTTTAGATCTCACTTGAAACACTTCTCAGGGTCACACAGCGACGAGAATTTTAGCTTCCTCCTTGAGAATAATCTGCTACTCTTTGCAGTTAGGAGAAGCTTGAAAACATGACCCCAACCAACCCAGACGTAAAGGGAAACGAAAAGCAGCTCATAATTAAAATGCTTCCAAAATGTTATGTGTGTGTGTCTTGTTGAACGGGACTGCGACAAATCTCTGCAATTACCTGTCCTATTGTGTTTTATCTCCAAATTCTAAAATGTACCTGAAATGAGTACTTCTCAGGTTTATAAACTGAAGATGTTTGTGGACTGATCTGGACTGCTTGTTCGGTCCAGCATGAAACATTTTGCTTTGGGGAAGCTTCTTTCTTGATCTATTCTTTTTAAATGGTGCTGCTGTAAATTGGAAATGAAAGCAGACTTCGTAGGGGGGTTTGGGCCTCGTTTGCAGAAGGAGGAAAAGAGAGAAGTGCTCTCCCACCCCATTCTCTCATTGTCTTCTGTCTTACCGTGTGAAGCACTGAAGAGGAAGCCAGGTGACAAGGACACGGTTCTCTTCCCGATTCAGTGCAGAGAATTAATGTGCATCTCTTTCTGCTTGACAGATTTCACCACCCCCTCAGGCACTTTAATTACTTGTATAAAGTGGAGCATTTTTGCTCAGAGATGTTGGAAGTAATCTGCTCCAGCGTACCTGTAGCCCCCTTGCTGGTACTCCCCAAACAACTGGGTAACCTGAGTCGAAGTCCAACGTCTTCTAAATCTTTTTTAAGCACTTTCCTCCTTTGTAAAGAACTTATTTTCTTAATACACCTGAGACAGTCTCACAGTGTTAATTGTCACAGTTCTGTCAAAACTTATTTTAAATAATTATTGAACTGTTCCAAATAACTATTGAACTGTGTTCTTTGACCAATCATAGGAGGAGCTGCTTCTCTACTTTGCCTGCAGTGATTTGTTTGGGGTTTTTTTCCTTTAATAGTATGTTGTGTGCCATGGCAGAGAACAGTATCTGTGTTGCTTGCTGGGTAACAACCTTCATTCGTTTAGATATATTCAATATTATCTGAAAAGTTTAGTTGTTTTTTTTTTTTTTTTTTTCTCATTGGCAAACTATAGTTTGCTGTTAAACTATATTCTTTTCTTATGTTTCACTGAGAGCGCCTTCTGCAAAGAAGGCAGCACTGCCTTAATTCTAAAGGCAACACTTAATTGTATTAATAAATTAATTAGACTTCAGAGATGTAGGCACATCTGATCCGTTGCTGAGGCATTAAAAAGTTGTTTTCTATAAAGAGCTGTAGGTTGGATGGGGGGGTGCGCGTGTGAGTGCTTGTATGTACGTACATAAATGCTCTGATTAAACAGCGTTTCCTTGGCACCACCACAATCGCAAATTGTTAAAGACCAAAAAGAAGCAGTTTGAAGTTTTGTCATGATGTAATTTAGACTCGTTACTGATTACCTTTTTTCCCTTGAGCCTGGCTGTCCTTGCGTTCTCGTTGTAGAGCTGATAGCGATAGTTGGTAACCTGTGGTAGCTCAGTAGTGTTGTTCTTGTACCTGCCTGTCTTAGTAAACTTGATGCTACGTTCAGTAAATGGGAATAAAATGAGCAAAGTTGATGGGCTTGTACGCAGAGTGTGCAAACAGGAGGAGAATCGGTCTAGGAGCTGCAAATGGTGCTGGGTTTTAAGATGTGTTTTGTTTCTTCCTCCCTTCTCCTGCAGCTACCTCTCTTCAGATGTTTTGGGATGAATAATAGCCTTCTTTTCCAGATATACATCAGGAGAAGTGAGGTTGTGGGACACTCGCACCTGGGACTACACAGCCCCCATCCTGGAACCAGTGCACGGTCCTGGTGATGCTGGACCTCAGCCACATGTCTCCTTTGTGAAGATAAACAGCTCTCTGGCTGTAGCAGCTTACGAGGATGGTAAGTAACCACAACTCTCCTCCCTATTCAAAAAAAAAAAAAAGCTTTACAAAAATGAAGCAGCTGTGCTCAGCTTTTTGTGTGTCTGTAATCCTGTATATACACACACACGCACACTCTTGCTTTTATGTGAGAAAGTTGGCCAATAACCCTAAATGCATTAGGAGGCATTGGAACATAGCACCCATTAAAACTGATGTTTAATTCCTACTGGAACTGCTACATAAAGCTTGAGTGCCAGGCTGTAGTCCAGCCAAACTATCTTAAGCAAATAACTTGTTTTGCTATAAAAATATTAACTGTTCTTCCACCAGCCTTCTCCTCTGGGCAAAACTCCCTCGGGGTGCTGTGAGGCTTTGTTATGGGAATACTGGTAAACTTGCATGTCTGATGAATCCGCGTCCTCTCTCGCTCTTGGCATAGGGTATGGATGCACGCTTTCTTAACTGAAGTGTTGGTTTGCAGTGGTGGGTTATTATATACTTTGATACAGAGAAATAAAGCCTGTGACCTAGTATTTAATGAAACTGTAATAAAATCCTGGTTATATGCATTGTTTTAAATATACTTAGATGTTTATATAATGGGCAACAAGAGCCAGAGACCAACCGTACATCTACTGGATGTGGGAACAGCAGTTAAAAAAAGTCAGGTTTGGACAGTGCTAGCCAATTGGGATCCGAGGCTGAGTTGCTGAGGCAGAACTCAGCTCCTGTCATCTTTCTTTAAAATATGTCATCTGACACTTAAAAACCTTTCCTCGAGTACAAATAAAGAGTATTTTTAAAGATAGGGAGCTTTGTACACATATCTTTTGATCCTGGTGTTTCTGCGTGTGAAAACAAAACCGAGGATGGGTAATCCAAACCAAATCTCTAATCCACATATTTTATTTTAGAAGTAAATTAACTGCTTGATATGTGAAAACAACTGTTTTAAGATGATCAACATCCTTAGCTGTTCTTCTAGCATGGATCATGCTAGAACGGTTTTCTGTGGCTAAAAATTGTTGATAGGCGACACTTTCTGACAACAGCAAGTCTGGTATTACAGAATACTCATTAATATTATTTACTCCAGTCATAGGGAATTATAACAGTGATAGTTTTAAGTGTTGGCTTTTTGTCCAGTGTGCCAAACAATGACTAGCAGAGGGTCTTTTGTTTGTTTTCTAGTCTCCCACTGACTAATCTAATAATTCGTCTGGGTTTATTTTTTTCTGACACGTTCCTTGTCGTCAGTCCTGTGTGTGCTGTGACTAAACTCGTTTGCATAAAGCTCGGCGTCTTTTATTCTTTGGGGTAGAAATTTTAATGGGCTCTGTGATATGGCAGTTTCTCTGATTTGAGAAGCCTGGTCAGAATAGATTAGTTTCTATGTGAATAGGGAATTATAAAGACCAATTTTAGAAATGTTTACTAACTGGAATCTGAAAGTGTGTATTTACCGTTTGGTGGAGAGAATTATTTTAAACTTGGGGAGGGGGAGGACGACTTTGAAGATAATGTGTTTGATTGTTCTTTGTTGTACTTTTCCAGTTCCCGTTTCTCTTTGTTTGTAAGTTTGACTAACACAGAGAAACCATCTGCTAGTGTTGGAGGTGGTGCTGTCAGGCAAAGAGTCTAGACTTCTCTGTCGAATCCCTGGCTAGCAGACGCGTTCAGATAACATCAGTTTCTCCCAGTTCAACAGAGCTCACGCAGCGATGTCCTTGGCATCCGATCACAGGGAAGAACTAACAGGCAGATTCTGCTCGCGCCGTGCCTGCCTTACAGCGCTGTTTTGCTGGTTCGGTAGTAGCAAACACTTCCCAAGGCGTACGAAATATAGAAAGGAGAAAGATTTGTCTTACTGGGATGCCCGCATCCAAAGTGAATTGTAACTCCACGATGGCACTAAAGAAAAATTGAATTGTGACTTCTGGTGAATGTTTCCGACAGCGTCAGCCTCTGAGAAACAAGCTGCAAGGAGAGGTAAATGAGAGAAAAATGTATGGGGAGAAAATGAAGTTCCCTCCGCCCATGCCAATGCTCAGTGGGGGCACTGTATGTACACCTGGGGCAACGGGACTTGGCAACTTGATCCACAGTTGTGATTTTTGAATTCCAACCCACTGGCCTCATATTTCTTCTGCCTTGTTTCCTATTGTCAGCACTGGCAGTCCTCCAGTTTGATTTTACCACTAATTGTGTTGCACGTTACCGAACTGAAATGAATCAAATCAAAATGCTTTTCCTGGAGCATTAGATAAAGCAGGCGAGGGTTCTGGGTAATGAGCAGATGCTGCTAATGCAGGGACAGCAGAGGCCTTGCCAGGACTCCATCTGCTCCATGCTTGCCTGACTTTGGCTGAGAGCCACAGCTTTTGGGAAACAGCAGTCTACTTTAGCCATTGCTCTCCCCCCCGCCCTCTGGAGTCTCATAGTTTGACTTGAAAACAATGTGCTGCAACAAGAGAACATACTTTCTCTTTTTTCTTTTTCTTTTTTTTTTTTTTAAATGCTGTACTTTAGACTCGTGTAGGCATGGCAGGGAGATGCTGCGCTGCTGCCCCTTCACGGGAATGCTTTGAGACCCGTTGGGAGGAGTTAGTGGTACTTCACAAGTTGCAGAGTAGCAACTCGGAGCAAAGGAGGCTGGTTTCTGCAGGGATCAGAAGTCCTCTTGCTTGTTGGCAGGCTTCGGGAAGGGAATTTTGGCAGCGCTGCTTTCTGGGACAGCAAATCTGCTGTCTTGTCCATTCTGATGCCCTTAAAGCTGCTTGCGGGTGTTGTCCCTTCTGTACCCTCTTTGCAAAGTCAGAAGTGGAGTAATGCGTTTGGACTCTTCCCCTAAGTGCCGGGACATGCTGTAAGACAGCAAGAGCAGGGAAACAGGCTGGCTCAAATAAAGGAAAAAGTTTTTGAAGAAAACCACGTGTAGCATGCAGTAGTATATTTATTCCCATCAGATACGTACAGGCGGCTGTGGATGCAAAACTTTTGGTTTGGGTAAGTGGCGTGTGATTTCCCATCATGGTCGGGGAAATCTGCGTCTTGAGTCCCCAAGATGGGAAGGAAATACAGACCTCCTTGTCTGGGCTGTTCTGAGGGGACTGCACAGGGATGGTCTCCTTTGGAAACCTCCGTAAGTAGAGCGGTGGAGATAAAACCTGACAATATTTGGTGAAAACTGATGTAATGGTAATGTAAGGGCACGACTCTTATGACCGAGGTCTGGTCTCACTGTTTAGCACAGTAAGTAGCTTGCTGTATCTGCTGGAAGTTGAGAAACAGCATTGCAGTGAAAATAAAATGTAAAATTTTAGTTAACAAACGCCAACCACCTACTAGGCTCAAGTTGGCTGTGTTGGTCATCCCTCCGACTAGAGCTGGTTTTAGGAGAAACTCGAAATTCAAGATAAGCAGCTTTGAGACTTCAGACTGGTGCTTATTTCCACCTCTGTGTTTTGTTAACTGTACTTCATAGAAGTACGATGTTACCTGAAAGTTATAAGGAAATAAACTAATGTTCCCAGCTTAGAGGAAAAAATGACATGTAAGAAATGTTTTTCAAAAGGTGAAAAAAAATAAAATTATTTTGTTTAAATGAAGCTAGGAGGTGGCAAGACTGCGACCCACAAGCAGGAAAAACGTCATGTAGATGATGTGAATTGAGCAGCTTCAGCTGTCGCACACAACTGAGTTTAGAAGCTGAAGTGAAGGAGCATGAAAACCATGAGCGTGTCCAGATTCCCTGCTTTAGCATATACAAAATTCTGTGTCTGCTGCTTTTTTTTTTTTTTTGCAGATAACGCACACATAGATTGTTCTACATCTTTTCTAAAGCTGACAGCAACCGCTAGCTGTATAATCTTCACGTGGAAGAGCTGATGTAATGAGTCGTTAGGATCTGAGCGTAGGATCTTCTGCGCCGGAACGCAGCCCTCGGTTCGCTGTGCGCAGGTAGCACGGGCAGGCAGCTGCCCTCTGCCATGGCGAGCTCTTAGAAGGAGCTGTGACGTGTTGGATGACGCTGGCAAACACAGCCAGGATAATATTTACAAATACGATTTACCATTTTTTTGCCTCAGGCTGCCTTTCCCTGTTACAGAATTAGAGTATTTTATAGGAAAAGAGATACTTTTTTTTGGTGATTGCCCTTTATACCAGGGAGAAACCTATGTGAAAACAGGTGTAAAAACCAGCCGCTTTTGCAGGATGTCTTTTGGGCTTCCAGCTGCGAAGAGGGGACTATACCAGACACAGACTCTGTCAACGGAGCCATTCACCTTTGAGAGAGCAAGAGAAGTGTAAGACCAGCTGATGCTTACTGAAATTGGAGTACAGTCACGATCAGCAGTGCACTGTGTAAGGCACAAGAGTCTGAGTTAAATGTTTTATCCAAATACTTTAGACACCAGAGTGAACTGCAGCGAAGGAGCCTGTCATCAGGCCACATTTCCATAATATGTTGGCTTAGAAGTTACAAACCTAAATTCTTTGTACAATCTGGGCAATCTCTGTGCAATCTTGACACAATTATCAACTGGTATGGTGATTGTAATGTCAGGTGTCAGCAATTATACCATCTTCATCAGCTTCTTGCACTTAATTCGGTTCCTTGAGCCAAGATGAAATCTAAGCAAGCTGTAAAGTCTAAATCTGTTTGAGGACTTATTGTTAGAGTTCGGTTGGAATAATCATAATTGTGGTGTAAATTTTAGCATGCTGTGAAAGTATTGCTTATAATTTTGATTTAATGACTTTCTAACACTTTTAAGATTAGAGTATTAAAAAAAAAAAAAAGATACTGTATGCTTACAACCTTAACTTCACCTTAGCAAAGATATTGCTTTGGAAATGAAGTACCGGTCACTGCTGGAGGCAGGAAGATAGACTATGTAAAGTAGTGATCTCATCTGCACTGGTAAATCTTGCGCCTCACTTTTTTTTTTTATGGTGCCATACTAATAACTTCAACTGTAATGGTGGCTTCTTTTGCTCTTAAACAAACATGATTGACTATTGCAAAGGTTTGCACGCTAATAAATGCATTTTGCTGTTTCTGCAATGAAATACAGAATATTCCAAGTAGCACTTTTAAGCCTAGTACTAGCTTTACCTATTGGTAATAGAGTGTTTGCTTTTTCTGTGTAAAACTTGAGAATGTTTTCCTGCTGTCATGCCTGAATGCATGCATCTGTTTTGACAACAGTGCATTTCCACAGAAGGTCCTTGCACGCAGTGATTGAAGCTTCTGACCGGTGGCAAGGAACAGATGATGGGGGATGTAGACACGGAATCGTATACTCTTTTGGAGGAGGGCAGAAGCAAGGGGACAATCAATCCTTTCGCAAGCAAATAGTTGTTCATCCTAATGAAAAAAAAAAAATAGCGTTTCTCTTTGTTCCTTTTCAACTTTCCTTTTTCCTCTTTATATTGTGCTGCTTCATTAAACAGATATTAACTTGCGACCTTACAAGTCACTTGTGGTTTTGATATTACCGGGGATGTTTTCACACTGTATTGTGCATCAGGCATTGCGCACGCTGTATTTGCCTGATAACATTTTTAGACAGATTTTGCTATTGAACATGTGGTTTAAAAAAAAAATTAAATACCTGTCTCAAACTGATTGTACTATTGCATTGAACCATTTTCACTGTCTTCTCTTCGTGGTGTTTGAGACACAATAATAATAATAATAATAGTGGCTTTGTTACCCAAACTTAGAAAGCAGAACTCTAAATTCTGGGTTTCCCAGTTTGCTTGCATGGTCAGAAGAGGGCTCCTTGACTTGAATATTTTTTGGTATTTTGCAGAACTTTCATACATTAATACATTCTGCTGAAAACAGTGAAATGCTCATCAGAGAGATGTGTAAACAAAAGACTTCATGAAAGCAAATCAGCTTCCTTTTTCCACTTCACAAAAGTGGTCTTTAATTGGGATAAAAGTTCTGGGGATAAAAAAAAAAAAAAAGTTGAAAATACTCCTGCCCGGAGGGGCTTGGCAGCAGTCTTCATCGTCTAACGCAAAAGTCCAGTTCTCACATCCGTGATCTGATATCACTGCAGTCTTTTATCATTGATGTTCGTTTCCTTGTTTAAATCCCGGAGATGAGACTTCACCCATTCCCTTTGTTTCAGTGTGGAGCCCAGGACGCGCTGCGAGGTGCCGCTGCTGAGCCGTGGCGTGGGGCAGACCAGGCTGCGGAGGGAATTGTAGCCCGTGCAGCCCTGTCCATTTGTATTTGTTAACTTGTTTTAAGTGTGTGTGATGCGAGCTAGCATTCTGGTTTTCAAAACCAGTTCAGCAGTTATTTACCTTTCAAGCAATTAACGTAATTACCATTATGCTAAGAAGTAATTTTGGGAAGTTCTGCTCTGAGCCCTTATGACTCCATCGGGACAGTTTTAGTCGGGACTTATCTTTTTGATGGAAGCCTAATTGCAGTTTTGGCTTTGTGTAAACAAACAGAGGCAGCTAATTGTTTAGGCAAATAGCAGATTAATTTAAATATGCATCCCTAATAAAACAAAAATGGTCCCCATTATGGTACTCATTCCCATGGCGGGGAATATAAATATTCAGTGGGAGTGCCATTAGACAGGCATCTTAAGGATTATCTGCATTATTTCACATGGCTAGCACTTTCCAGATACCAAATAATCTTTACAAAAGCAAACATAAATCAATTTAAACTCATTTAGATACCATTTCACTATGTGCAGTTTCATTACCGCACTCTTGCTTCACCTCCTTTGGGACACGGGAGGAGTGTTTGCAAACTGGCATCGGTGCCCATCCACAGCTGTCTGTCAGAGCTTTTATGTCTCCTTTTGAAGGAATAGCTACCATTAATCATTCCATCATTAATGGCCATGCTCAAGTAGAAGGAAGGCTTCTCCAGCCCTGTCTATCACCTCTGAAGATTGCTGTTCCCTTAATTCATTGCAAAGGTGGCCCAGAAGTCTCCGATTCCGTCTGGCCCCTCTGTTCCGTAATACACTCCTGATTGCTTCGGGTTGCTTTTATTCAGATTATTGCTTTAATGTACCGTGCTTTTAAATGGAGTATCGGTGATCTGTAGCAGGAAAAAATGCAATTGCAAATGTATTGTCTTTTAACTTGTACTCTTGTGTTCTTTGGGATTTGCACTCTTTAGCTTCTTGAACTCTTCCGCGTTTTTCTGTTTTTCTGGAGCGTCGGGATTAGGAGCTTTGCTGCAGCTCGTAAGCGGTTACGAATGGTATTAAAATCCCTGGCCTGATTGCTGTGTGCAGAGTTTCGGATTCTTTACTCGAAAACTTTCCTGTGTGCAGCAGAATGACTTAAATTTGAGTGTGGGTTCTTCTTTGCTATTTTTAGTGGTAATTGAGGGCGAGTATATAGAAGAAAAATTTAGGTGTCTGTTTAAGTCTGCTCTTCTCCAAATGTGGAAAAGTGAGAGAATTCAAGCACTCTTCCTCGAGGTAGACAATAATGTTATCTAAAAGTAAAAAAAATTAGGAATTCCTAAGAGAGCAGCAAGCCTTTAATGCCAGAGCCCATAATTTCGGAAAGTCTCCTCTGAACCTGTTACGCGATGCTGAGCAGTGTCCGCAAGTTCCGGTTCCCTGCCCTACAGTCTCTTTTCTGTATCTTAACCTTTTCTGTGAGAATGCTTATAAGCTTGTCTTTAAGTGATCCTTTAATGTTTTGTTGAGTTCTAAGGTAAAGCGTAGTGTTTTTTTATTTTATATACAGGAACCGTTAGTGTGTGGAGCCTGATGTTTGGGCGGGAGCCGATCCATCGTTACCAGCACAATCAGAGGATACAGGCTTTAGCTCTGGGTTCAGAGGGTGCAGCGGTAGCAACGGCATCTGGCTTCGAGGTCAAAGTGGAAAGCCCTAACGACAGAGGATTCTGGCAAACCACAGAAACATTTGAAATCCAGAAATTGGTGAGTCTCCAGGCTACTCAGCTTCATTCCAGGAGCTCCTGATCCACTAATTGTTTTTGGTACGGTTAAGAGGGATCTTACAGAAATCTTACAAGAGTGTTGCCTGAACTAGATAACAGCATTATCAGCTAGAGGCTTTGAAGCAGGTTAATGGCTGAGCCTTTCATCACTGAGGAGCAAGGGTGAAATGCTGGCTTAAGCTGCAAGTGAAAATGAATAGAAGTCCATATGGTGCAGGAGGTTGGCTGGTTTTAATTATTTATTTTTTTTTGTCAACATCAAACTAAGTTGGCTCATTCTGTAAATCAGTTTTCTCACGTAGAATTGGAGCTAAAACTCAAGGTCTCATTCCAGATCAACGCTATCTGATTAATTCTGAGGCAGGATATTGCAGACGAGCTAATAGTATCACTTGTGAAGCTGTAACTAGTTGTGCAGCTTCTTTAGGTTGCACCTTCTGTCACTGAAGTTTTGAGACTATTTTAATTAAAAATCAAAAGCTGTCCCATTCTCTGAAGTTTTATTATGTCTCAGAGTATCAACATTTTGTTGAAAGGGAAAGGAAGCGCGTAGGAATAAATTGAGTCTTGCAGCTTCTCTCCTATTGCAAGAAGCTACTGCAAAGCTGATGGGTATGAAATTGTGATTCAAACCACTCCTGATTAATCCCGTCTTTCAAAGCTAAGTCAGTCTTACAGTACTTCAGATGTTTGAGGGTTTTGTTTATTTTTAAGCGGTTTCCCAATAAAAATGTTAAAACACCACCACCCACTCCATTGTAGCTAGACCCATTTTACTCCTACATCTTGCTTGCTGTGAATTGCCAGTTTGCCGCGTGCGAAAGTCAGATACTCGGGACACCCTGCTCTCTTCTAAGGTCAGGTTAGGCATCAGCTGTGCTGCTCGGGAGCTTAAACCCTTCCCGTGGTGAGACTTTTCAGCAATGTCTTAACATTTAGCGAAACGGGAAGAGCAACGTCATTCTGGTCTTGTGACAGAAGATGGGGAGCTGATACTTGGGCTGTGCTAGAGCCATGGGATGACTTTTCTGTTGGTTTGGTGTATATTCATGATTTCAGGGTAAGCATCAACCATTCCATGTTAGTTGCCTCTTCTGGAGCACCATATTCACATTTGTTTTGCTTTGTATGCTTTAACCTGATGGCTTTCTGTCCCTCATTTGAATGAGTCCGTTAAGTCTTAGTCCTTTCTTTGATGTGATGTTTTGGTGTGTTCTGTTGTAATGTGTTCTGATTTAGTTTTTTTTTAAATGGGCTCATTCTAAAGACTGTGAGGTAGGTTTCATCATAGGAGCTGCAAAAGTTCAGAAATAAAATTGATACTTGGTCTTTGTTTGAAACGAGCCAATGATTGGGAAGATTCAAGATAGCTGATAACCACACGTCAGGAGTTTGTGCAGTTTAGCGTGTGCCAGTAGTGATCTAAAAGAATTTTTGGCTGTAATAAAAATTAAAAGTCTGCTTTTTTTAGGTCAACTTCCTTAATCTGGTTCCAGATGTTACGGGGGGTCCAGTGACAGTAGCAGCTGCAGAAGACATTGTCTATCTCCTGAAAGCAGAAGATCCTGGCAAAATCCTCCATTCTGTCTACGGTCAGCCTGTCACGTGTCTCGACGTGTCTGCTCAGGAAGCAGCCTTTGGGGTCAAAACCTTTGGCTGGTTATTGAATGAGCCCAACCAGGTATTTAAATTTTTATTTTTTTTTTGATGGGGGGTAAGACTTTTATACTTTCTTAGTTAACAAAGGAAAAAAAGTTCATGCTGCTGACCATTTCCTTCCCTGCTATTCAGCTTTTGACAGTAAAGACATTCTTTTAATGCAATAATCTGACGCTTCTATTAATGTTGTTCCAGTAAGTGATTATTATTCAGCTAACTGGGTTCACTGTAAATACTTGGCAGTCTCCGCTCCTCAGCGAGTCCCAGCTCCTTCGGCTGTATGCTGCGTCACTGGCCCTCTAGGGGGAACTCATCTCAAAAAAAACCCCAACAACCCTAAAAACCCCAATAAACAACCTTTTCCCCAAAAAGCCAAAACCTCCCGCAACCTTTCTGATGAGAGCGTCCTGAGCAGCGTGTCAAGCCTTGCGCGTGCAAGTGTGCTATCTTAGGAGGATGCTTTTTGTGTGTGTGTGTGCACACTTGACTATTTGAACCAAGTTACTTCCAATTTGGTGAGGATGGTGTGATTGTTGCGTTAAAGGAAGCTAAATGATAATCATAGGTTTGAAGCCCCATGCGACACAGTCTGCTTCTTGTATCGGCACAACTTAGCAGCGGCAGGATAGATCAAAACCGGACTGTTCTTGTAACCCTGCTCAAGACTCACGGCTGAGACGTGCTTCTCGTGCAGCTCTTCTCAAACTTCTCTGCTTGCCGGAGGGGCTCGCAGATCAGTAACAGCATAAATAATTGTATTTTGGAGGGGCTCAGAATCCTGCTCGAGATCCCAGGTAGCTGGTGGTGGCAGCGTGCTCCCAGACACAGCCCCACTCCATGGCAGGGACCAAGCGGTGGAAAGACCTGTTTCCAGATGCCTTGAGAAGAGTTTCTGTCCCTTCCCTGCATCTTGCCTAACTTTTCCAACCCCTAATTTAATTCCGGTTTTTGTGGTTATACTTCAGGCATGCGATGGGCTATTGGGAAAGAGGGATGGAGAGTGCTTTCGGGCAGGTGGAGAAAGAAGGTGAGCAGGAGGTGAGCACCCAGATGAAAGGAGCTGTGGTCCGTAGCGTAAAAATGCAGCGTTTTCTTTGGCAAGTGACTGGAACAGGAAAGCTGTATTTAGGACTGCCTCTGTGTTAGGAATAAATGTGTCCAGCTGCATCTAATTTCCCCTTAAAATTCACATTCACTGGGGAAATGCTGGGGCCACCATAAATACCTCTAGGGTTGAGAGATGCTGCGAGGCCACACTGTCTTTATTAATTCCTTTGCTGTCCTAATCCAATTCTTTTCCCTACAGAGGTGGGAGGTTAGAAGGTAAAATTGCCTCATTCAGGAGCATTACATCGGTGATCACCTTTGTGCCTCGTAAAGGAATAGAGAAATCTACTTAGGCCCCCGAGCGTCACTCTGTAAAGCCGGACATATTTCCTAATTTAGTTCTGAAGTATTTGGCGTTTGATGGCAGATTGTATTAAGCAGTGCATCAGCGCGCATCCTAATCAGGGAGACGGGACTGAAGTCGTCCAGACGGCTGGGGTGTGTTTGACAAGGACGCTTGCTTGGCATTGCCGCACCAGCTGACATCACGCCGGAAATTAATTACTAATGTCTATTATGATAATTATTCGCCTCGCGCAGACGTGAAGGGACTTCGCATTGGCCGATTAAGCTGGTCACAAGCTGACAATCTGTCTTTAGGAGAGCTTTCGGTCTTGGAAACGTAATGATGAAGAATTCCAGCCCCGCTGGCTGCTGGCTGTGTTGCTGTAGTGGAAAAGCTGTGTTTTTCTCAGTTTGGGGTTTTCTTTGTTTTTCCTGAGGGATATATTTTTTTTCTTTAGCAGAAGCTCACAATCCTACTGCTACTGCCTTGTAACCTGCTTTCTGATGAAAGTATAGTTAGGGAAACCATCTTCTTCCCTTTTTGTTTTTTTAATCATTGTCTAATTTTAACCAAAGTTGACAGCAGAGTAGAGATCTGAGGCATAAATTTTTGTGGGAACTTTTATGTCGGAGAGGAGAAAAACATCAAATCTGTGGCATAGACATGCCTACTGTTAGATGACAGACATCTGTGCGGGAGAGAGGGGAGAACAGAAATGCTTCATCTGTGAGAAGTTCAACTTTCACTTCATTAAGCATCAGGCAACCCAAGTATGATGCTGTTTCTTGAAAGTTTGTCTGTTTAGTGCTCCTGGAGCTCTTTGTTAAGCTAAGAAAAATTTCTTTAGTAAGGGTTATTTCAGTTTTATTAACTCAACGTGGCATGTACTATTTTCTTTAAATTCCAAATCCTTGAAATACTTCCCATCCAGGCTTGTACGTGGGTAATGATATAGACCGGATAATGAACCACAGAGAAAACCCTAACCCTGGCTTTCCCTTTCCACCTAAAGTGGTGCTCATGACATCCGGTGGACATGCCTAGAAGGACAATGCCCAGTGAATAACGTAGTACCCTGTGTCATGCAGTTTGGAGACCCGTGATCTCGACTCTGCAGCGGCATCATGGATTTGGGGGTTGGAACTAGATGATCTTTAAGGTCCCTTCCAACCCAAATCATTCTATGGTTCTTGGCATTCACAGGTTTGAATTTGGGCTTTGAGCGTTGTATCTAAGATATTTTCTTAACTCTACGGACATGCACAGATTTAAACTAGAGATGGCTTGTGTCCTCTTCATGTCAGGATATAAACCTCTTCAACAGGTAGCACTGTGACCGTCAGGATTAACATCATCTGATTTCTGATGCAATCATCTCGCTGATGAGAGGATCTGATGGAAGCTTTTCTTGTACTGTGTATGTTTTTAAGCTTCCCTGAATGGACCGTCTGCTGTCAAATGAGTCTGGTCTCCTACTGTAGCTTCAGGTGAGCTCTCTCCTGCTTGTGGATTATTTCTGTGAAATTTATAGGTGCTTTATTCTCTTGTGGGGGGAAAAACACCAACTTTCTCCTATATTTAAAATGTAGCTGAAATTATTCAACAGTTCTGGGTGACAGAAGATTATCAAACTTGAAGGATTTGGGTTTTCTTCCACTGAAGAAACTTTATATAGTATGCAAGGGAATTTTATTTTAAACTCATGCAGCTGAAGAGCTCTTCTTGTGTTGCATGGATTGTAAGGCACGGGTCGGAGCGTGTCTGTGCCTTTGTGCACAAATCTTATTTCAGAACAGGTAGACAGGGACGAGAGGACTGAACGGACGACGGTCATGATTCTCCACCATAGAACCAGAAGGCTAGATAATGTTGAGATGGGGTATCTTGGGAGCTGTTTGTTCTGCTGTCGCTTTTTCATCTGTGTTGAGCTGGCGATCGGCGTGTGCTTGATGAATGGTGTTCATCATCACCTGTCTCTTCACATCAGCGGTTGAAATACTGCCTAGTTTTGCTCCTGTCTTTAACGTTTCCACAGAGTTCTTCAACTGCTTGTTAATGTGAGTGTATCCGGTAGAATTAACCACTTGAAATGGATGTTATGAACTAATATTAACTGAAAAAATTAAATAACAAAATCTAATTAAATAAAAAATTTTAAAATTATTCTTTAAATTGAATTTCATACTCTACGGTCTCTCTTGGATGATGTTTTTAGGTCACAGCTGGTTTATGTAGGTTGTTACATCTTTTTTGCACTTTATTTTAACCAAAACCTGCCTCTTTGAACTGGTAAGCTTGCGTTTTCTCTTCTGGTGTTGTAATGTCTCTTGTGGAGTTCCAAAGACTTCAATTTTGTATCTTGTTTTTTCTCATTAAAAGATGTGCTTTTTGTTTTTCTTGTGACCCTTGTAAACAGTCTAATAATCAATACATTGATCTTTATAAACTCTTGTTTTCATACCCCTAGAGGGGCAGGTCTTGGAATGTATGGGGCTGGCCCAAACATTTCTCTTTGGGGAGCTGTTGGACTGTAGAGTGTTAGCAGATCTTTGAAGGTGAAAGGTGTTTTAAATACTTTTTTTTTTCTTTATAAATTCTTTGATGCCGTGTATGAGAGACAGAACTCTTTCTGAGGATCTGAACTGCGTCACTTTTTAGAAGTCAGGCACTGCAAGAAATCCAGTCCAGCAGAGAGACCAGAGGTTTTCCTTACCTAAATTTTGCACAACATGTTGATTAACCAGTCTCTTGCTGAAAATCATCCCTCTTGGGTTTTCTGTGTTTGTAAAAGCCCAGAAATAATTTTGCAAGTTAAAAAAAAAAAAGCCAACAGTGAAAGAATCCCTTTTGTATTGGCTAATGTTAATGACATTCTGCATTTTTTTTTTCCCCGTATTTGTACATTAATGCGAATACCTCAGAATTGGCATGGCTGCTTAGGTTTTGAAAATCTAGCTGCTAGGGGATGTGCTGTGAGTATTCAGGGTGATAATCTGTGAATTCAAGAGAATTTGTTCAGTTTTTAAGAATTACTTTGCTTTCCTTTTACCTGTCCTATCCTTAGGTTAGGGAAAGTGTGTTTCTGGGCTAGGGCTTGAGTTTAGTGTTGTTGGCTTCTTGGGGGGTTTTTTGGTGTGTTTTTGTTTGTTTGTTTTTGGTTTTTTGTGTTTAGCGAGTGGGTAGTTCAATGGGTAGACATAACATCCTTTCATCTCTGGGTACCTAAACTCTTACATCACTCTTCAGCCACAAGTCAAATGAGTCTGGTGACCTCATTCCAGGTCCTAGCAGACATCTGGCCACATCACAAACCCATCAAAGCTGGCAGAGTCCCAGAGGCTGGCAGCCCGGGCTCGGGCAGTGTCCAGTACTGGAACAGCAAAGGGTTGCAGGTGCGTTGGCAGAATCGTGTTGCTGAAGCTTGCGACCTGCCTGCGCGATGCTTGGCTCTACTTCGTGCTACCAGCTTGGAGTTTTACTTTTTGACTGCAGTCAAATGAAAACTTGAAAAAAAAAAAAAAAAAAA
>VXBL01010273.1:781301-799277 GCA_013400195.1 Aramus guarauna
AAAAACAAAACAACCACCACCACCACCAAACTGCGCTTGTCTTGAGCTTCGTGTGCAACTTCTACGGCACGTGTAGATATTTGGAGGAGCACGTAGTGTGTATGGCTGGCTGCTTTTGCTGCTGGATTTGCTGCAAGCTCTTTAGATTCTTATTTTTGGGGTTCTCTGCGTTTACCTTTAAGCATTGCTTGAGGCTGCTTGGTGCAGCTCAGTGCATGTGAAATACGAGTTCTTGTTTGCCAGCTTAAAGTCACCTTAGGATGGCATGAAAGTCAATTTTCCACATGCTCGGAGAAACAGTTGTGTTACCAGCTTTACACAATGACTTATATCTGGCAAGAACTTGCAAAATAGTCTCTCTGGCTGATTGTCAAAAATTACATCATATTGGAGTAAACTGCTTTTAAATCAAACATCCATTATTCATGTATATTAACTGCTTTTTTTATTTTTTTATTTTTTTACTGGCTGTTTTGTGTTTGATTTACTCTTTTTCTTTCTCTCTGATTGTCTGTCTGTCTCCCTCAGCTGCTCCTTTTAAATCTTAGCTCATCTTTAAATTTATGGAGCCAGAACACTTATCTCTGTGTACAAGTATCAATATGCTGACCTTGCATTCGTTAATAGTCAAATTTTTTTGTTGTTGTTGCAGTGTTACATGCCATATTTACAGTAGGCAATTCAATAGGTTTGCACTGGGAAACTGTCCCCCTGAGGCTTGTAAACTTTGAAAAGATTTTCTTTTTGCACATCCCTTTAGAAATAAAATTCAAACTCGTGGCAGCGTGTACCATATGTTGCACTTAATTTGATGACTTCTGCCGCAAATGCATATGAAATAGCCTTACCGCTGTTGTAGGATACCCTTTGAATTGGTTTGACCTGAGAAAGAAAACAGATCCCTTTTTATTGATGGTGGACTTGAAATTTCATGACCCTTTTTTTTGTTGGCAATATTTGTGTGTGTTCAGGCAATGTTGCTTTTTTTTTTTTCCCCCCTAGTTGGCAGAGGGATGGGCAGAAGGAAAGGAGGAGAAACATGATCTGAAAATAAATGCAAACTCTGTTCCCAATCTTGCTCCTTGTTCTTCTGCATCTTTGAGCAATTCAGATTTTTTTTGTTGGTTTTGATCCTCTGTCCCTAAAATGACAGTTAGAAACCTCTATCCAGGCGGCTCTTTCTGACAAAGTGGTTCTTGAATGCATCCTGTGTGTTATTCAGTAGGAAAAGGATATAGGCTTTGTGTGGTTTTACAGTATACTTTTTGCTGATATTTATGATACTCCATTCAGTATTTCATCAAAGTGAGAATTAAATACACTATATATCCAGAGTGCTTCGCCCAATTCTGAAAGCCAGCTCAGTTTTTACTAGCCGTGCAATGGGGTAACTTCTGACGAGAAGCAGAAAGGCGATTGCGGAGGGGAAGGGAGGTTTTTCACAAAGCAGTTGTCGGCTGGCTTTCAGCCAGGACAGTGGGTTGAACACCCCTGCTCTTGTTGAAAGTACCACAGGCTCTTTGATAACAAGTGCTTGGGGATTTGTCGTTTTAATGTTCCATCCAAAAAGGACATCTCCAACAACACAGGATCCCGAAACACCTGCTGGGGTATTGGACATGCATGGAAGAGTTCCATCAACAGCATTTCCTTCAATTCCTTGGTTTTTCTTGGAAGTATCTCAACCAGAGTACATCGACCACGCTTGACCTCACTTAGCTGCGAGATGTAACAAAGCTCAGAGCTTAGCTAGTCTGGCTACAGAGACTTTAATTCTTTGTGAATTAATTTAGTCTTCTTTCTTGAGTTCTTGGACAGTATTTAAAGAGAGTTCCCCGGACCCGCTGCTCTGCACTTTCCTGAAGTATTTTTCCTTTCTTCCTCTGCCTGGTCTCGTGAATTTGCCAGCTTCTCCGCGCATCTATCGGAGAACAGTGGCCACAGGTTGAGACTTGCCCAGCTCGGCCAGTGAAGAGGGAAATTAGTCTAATGCACTGCCTTAACAAAAGAGAGAGTATGAGCATGAATAATTAATACCACTAGTCTGTGGCAATCGGATAAAATGAAGTCCCATTTGCTCAGCCTTATTAAAAGAGAGAGAGAGAGGGAGAGATGGTAAAGGTCGTTAAGGGACTTGTAACATGGAAAGAATCGCCTCTGAGATGGATAATGTGTTTTCTAATCTCTGTGGTCTTTAACTAAACATAATGGTAAAGGTACTCTGGCTATTTCTGGCTTGTTGAATTATTAAGCATTCTGGGAGATTGCTTGGCTCTTATCCAATAACTTAGACTTTTTCATTTGAACAGCGTTAATAGGTAACACTTTTTATTTTGTGCGTTGGACCCAGATACATCTGCACGGAGTATTTAATGCTTTTCCTCCCTCGTGTCCCAGAAGCCCCGCTGGAGCGAGGGATGCTCGTTAGTGTGTTATCCCAGGATACTTCATTTCACACCCAAATGCTCTTGCTTCGCTTACCTTCAGTTTGGTACCTATTAGGTCACTGGTCCTGGGTGTCCATTATAGGATTATAAATATCTTTAAAAGGGTAATCCCTTTGCAGTGTGCATTATAGGATTATAAACCTCCTAAAGATCTTATGCTTTATCTGCCCTTTAACATGCAGGCCCTTATTTCAAGTCCCTATCGACCAGGTATTTTCATTCTTTCTCCTTGGCCTTTGTAAAGAAAATCCTTGTTGCCTTGGGATATTATAGGAGAGCTCGTCAGTGTGTTCTAGCGACTTCAAAATTGTCATCAGTATGCTTTTAAAACCCCTGTCTTCAAGAAATTATTATTCAGACTTAAAAATGCATCCTGAGTGCCTTTTTGTTTCCTTACCTATCGGTTTGTCAGGATAAGGTTTTGAAATTTATTTGCAGATCGTAAAATTACTCCAGGCAGAAGTTGAATTTAAAGGTAGGTAAAACCTGATTACCAAAAATCACAGGGAGAATCTTTCTTCCAATGATAGGGCTAACTGGCTAGAAATACACATGGGCATTATAAAATTAAAAAAACCCAAACCAGCAATTTTTAAAAGAACGGAGACTGACGTGAGAAGAGAAGGAATTGGAGGGTGTAGGAGAAGATAAAAACATTTTCTTCCATTTCTGTGGATCTGAACCTTTCTTTCTTACAGATTCTTTTTCTTAGATGCAAGCACTTTAAATTGGTGGCCACCTACAAGTTATGGTGGGAGAAGTAAATAATTTTTCAGCTGGTGCTACCTACACGTGAAGATTGCCACAGGTCTAAAATGGAGACTGCAAGCAGGAGAATATGTAACATTTGCTCCCAAGTAAAACGGGGGAATCTTTAAATGCTACGTGGAAGCAATTTTTCATTATAGTCTTTCATGGCCATAACTGAATTTTCAAGTATGTATCATATGTTTATAGGATAGATGGGAGCTATGGTCACTTAGATAAATTAATAGTTTATGGATGTTCACTTTAAGTATTAGCCCCGGGGGACTTTTGAGCAAGCAGCATTTGGCCCTCTCCTCTCCGGAGTGGGAACGTACAGCTGGGAAGGGCTGGTTCAGGGCTCGACTGGGAGCTGGAACACGTTGCTTGTGGACCCGACCATTTATTGTTCGTAACTTTGAATTCAGCAGTTTATTGTCTTTTGTTCAAAACTTTCCAAGGAGAAATTTGGTTGCCAGGCACAGATATTAATTTCCTTTGCGCTGAAAACCGTGCAAAG
The DNA here is from genome assembly GCA_013400195.1 of Aramus guarauna. Classification (NCBI taxonomy): domain Eukaryota; kingdom Metazoa; phylum Chordata; class Aves; order Gruiformes; family Aramidae; genus Aramus; species Aramus guarauna. The sequence continues at coordinate 785,013 of VXBL01010273.1, forward strand.
TACCTTTGCCAGAATGCCATTAGCTCTAGGTTTGGTGAGTGAGCTGCTGGAAGCTGCGCTGCAAGTGAGAACAGGCTGGAAGTTGGTCTTTACCTCGAAGACTAATGTTTTCATGCCATTCGTGACAGCTTTGTCATTGGTGTGGAAGTTTAAATTCATTTTTAGCAACTTTTATGTCCTAAGTCTCCCTGCAAAGGTAGAGTCTTCCTTGCTTTTCAGAGCTTGGGTAAAATTGCTTTGGTTTTTTGGGTTTTACGGATGAAAAATTACATGCTTAAGACTAATATTTGAGGCAGATAGCTTCACAGAGACCAGGCTGGGAAAGGGAACTAGTTGGGAGATTATTAATGTTATAAGCAACTGAGGAAGTCAGGTATGAATGTGTTGATCCTAATAGGGAGCTGATAATATGTCAGAATAAAACCGTGCCTGCGCTTTATTTGGGAGGAATGGCAGGGGGAGGAAACCTGCAAATTCTCTGCCTGTCTTTGCAATATTCCTAGAGACTTTTAAAGTTTCACTTTTGTTGCCTTAAGAGGCATCCGTCACGAATTGATCCCCTCCTGCTCTCTTAATTCGACCTTTCAGAAGCTTACTAAAATTGCACAGATAGGAAGTAAAAGGCCAGGCAGCATCACTATTGCTGTTCTGGCAAATGTTGAAATAATATGTACAGATAGTGTAATATTTATTAAGCTGCATGTGGATATAACCAGGAAAATAGAATTTGAGAATATTGATGTGACATTGACATAGCCATGCTGGTGTTGCCGTGGAAGCCGTAGGTTTTTGCTGATGTTTTAACTCCATTACTCTTTTCCCGGTCGTAGGTTTCTTTCCAATTAAGGGAGCGTCACCGTGAAATTTAATAATGTTTATGAAGTTACATAAAAACAGGTACTGTGCTGCGCTCCACTGGGCTTTGACCAGTATGTTTTTCTGTTTCTAAAAATATTTGCTGTCCCAAATTGAAAGGCCCAACTAGATAAATGTCATCTGCCCCCTCCCAGGAAAGGCAGCGAACGTGATTAAACTGATTGCTGCGCAAAGGAGAGGAGGGTGAACAGGCGGGAAACAACTTGTAACTCTCCACCAGTCTTTGGTCGAATCATCTTGGATGCTGCTTGGATGCTTAAAATGTTTTTATTCATTTCCCATCTGAACTGCCACTTCAGATGTAATATTTCTCTTAATCTGTTCCTGCCGCACGATCCGTACAGAAGCTATCAGCGGGGCCTGTCAGCGCTGAGTCAGTGTTCAGTTCTGCTCTTCAGTTTTCGCTGGATTTGATTGAATCTTTCCTGCACAGTCCATCTGTCTGAACCTTCTAAATGTTGATTCTGTTTACTTTTACTGGTCTTTCAAATATTAAAATTGCTGAAGAGACGATTTGCTTTTCCATGTAAGCCTTAAAAAAAATTGACCTGGAGAAAATTAGTACGGCTTGCTTTGCCTGCCTGAGAGCCATACCCGTCAGATACTGGCTGCCAAGAGCCTTGCGTCCCTGCTTCTCGATGGATTCCATGATGAAATTGTATTTTTGAGGCTATGTCATTGCTCTTCTTAATAGGGATAGATCTGTATCTCGGTGATGCATTAGAATATTGAGAAACAAGTCCTGCAAACCGTCTCTGATCGTAATGACTCTGCCTTAGTCTACGTTGCAGCAGAATGTAGTTGTTGTGCTCATGCTACATTTAGCCGGTGTTTTATCCTCTTTCTGCCAGATTCTTCTTTACAATCTGGAAACAAGTCAGTGTCTAAAGAAGATGGGCAACTCGATAGGTGACTTCACGTGTGTCAACCTCCGGAACAGCCCTCCAAACATGCTTGTTACAGGCAATAAAGACAGAAGGTAGGTACTACCAAGAGCTGTAACCCATCTCAAATTAGCTTACTTCCTGTCCTGCTGTCCTACATCTGGACCTGCTAGAATTTGATTCTCCTCTAATGTTTCAAATGCAGCCTGCGTGAACTTCAGGAACAAAATATTAGGTAATAGTTGGACGTGGCTGCCAGTTTGCTTTGTTTCAGAAAGCTCCACGGGAAGACTTTCTTTTTAAGCCATTTGGTGGACGCAGTTGGTGTACAGCCCAGCGAGACCACTTGGAATATCTTCCACTTCCCCACCACCACCCGCAAAATTAGTTTGGCATTTAAAAGCTCACTTTCTGATATTAAAAAAAATAACCTAAGGGATGAATCATGTAGGATGAGATGGGTCCGTCTGCCAAATGATGTCAAGAGTGTATTTCGGAACACTGTGATGTCCCTCAGGTGACAAAAAAAAAAAAAGACTTTCATATGAACAGATTCCAGCTTCTATTTAGCTGATTAGCAGCTTTCTCTTTAACTCCTTGGCTTGGGGAGTAGGATTTTCCCTGCGCAATATCTGGTGCCAGGAATGGACGCGGTGGGAACAGTCAGTGCGAAAGGATTAAAGTGCTTAAAAAGACCCTTTGAGTCCAATTTTTAGGTTTTCTTTTTTTGGCTAGTTATTTGTGGGGTCTGATCCAGTGCACCAAAGGAGATGTGGGATGGCGAGGAGCCAGTCTCTAATGGCTCCCCGTTCCTTCCCTCCTCCTTTCTGCACTGGGCATCAGGCTGCAGGTGGTGGTCTGGTGTGGTGGTGGGTATCAGATTGTAAGGCGGATACTTCCCTTTGCCAAATCCCAGACCTCTGTCCCGCCAGTGCAGCAGCTTGCAAAAATGATTATTTTGTCAGACGGGTTGTTTTTTTTTTTTTTTCCTTCTCGGTGAATAGGCAATGCAAGCAAACCTCACATTTCCTCAGCAAAGAGGATAAAGGAAATATCTGAAGTTTGACACGTGTAATTGAATCCTTGGGAGTTTTTTTTCCTCTAAAAGCAGATAATTGATTTTCCAAAGCACCCCAGTAAAACTCTCTCCAATTTTCATCTCTTGCACAATGATGGGAGAGTAGATAAAGTTGATATCCCTTAAGTGAGATTGAAATATAGTCCCTTTATACTAAATGTCTGTGTCCTTTCCCCTCTGGAAAGCTTTTCAATTTTTCAGCTCGAGCGTTGACTGAGTTCAGGGGCTGGCCATCACTAAAATTGCAAGAAGTTAGGAACCAATAGTTCAGCAAATAAGTTTGGCATCCAGGAGACAAGACCACGAGTATCTCAGCGGTCAGTTCTGCATGTGGTGCTGCGTGAAGGGCATTAATAGGTGCTGGGCATCCACGGGTGGAATGTGACTTGAACCTCCCTAGCCTTTTTACGGAGCAAGCGTACTAAACAGGGACCTGGCCACGGCAGTTCAAACTGCTGATGGCCAGTGGGAAAACTTACTACTTGAATTAAATATAACAAATCCGTAATTTTACTAGTATATATTATTCTTTTATACGAAGCCGTAATTTTGAAAAGTACCACTTGTGAAATGGTTTTGGTAGGACCTATAAAATCTGTCTTTCCACAAATACTCCCGAAGCATTGCTGATTTATTTGATTAACTTTGCTGCGCTTCACACTGGCAAGAGATCTGATAACGGGGAGCGTGTGCTGATGCACTCCACAACAGCACCCTTTTTCTTGGGGGAACCTAAGATCAAAACATGTATTCCGTGCTCTCCGAAAGGCGAGGGAGCTTACTTCTATGGTAGTCTGAGAGGAGAGTCAGAGCCTGGCCACGAGAACGCCTGCCTTACAGCTCCCTTGAACTGGGATGCATCTGATGTGCTCCCACTGAGCCCAGCTGTTGAGGCAGGAGAGGGTGGGCCATGCCAGTTCTGCACTAGAGCATCACATGAGATGCGCAAAATGCTTTGCTTTTCTTTTTTAAAGCCCATCTAAACAATTCAAGTGTGCCTCTGATTCTACCAAGGGTGTGCCAGAATGGACACCTGCCTGAAACGTGGGCCCTTGCTAATGAAATAACCAGGACACAATCAGATCTTCCTGCCCAACAGTGCTTACCAAACAGAAGAAGCTTTGATTGCCGTGCGGAACACATGCAGTAAGACAGGGAGAGCGCTGGGTGTGAACGCTTCCAAAATACCCCATCCTTACCCAAAGCACAGCTCTAATATGTAGCCAAAGCTGCTCTCTGCTGGACTTGGAGAGAGCAAGAAGTCCTTTTCACCACCGGCGACTGTTGTGATGGGGTTTTCCTCGGGGTGACTGCAGAGCCACACAAAGCATGCTCCTCGCTCTCTTCCAGCGTGTTTTTCTACATGTCAGATGGATGTTGCTCTGCTGGAGTTTTGGACGGCTCTGTTGCCTTTTATTTCAGTTGCTGAAATGTGTTATTTGTAAAATCATACGATGCAATCTGCATTTGAGAAAGGAAAAGGAAAGACTTACAACACCATTAGGATCGTAGCAGGGTTATGGAACAAAGTACAGTTAATGTGTTGGAACAAATGTGTTTTGGCCTTTTCTGGAATTAATGTGTACCTGATGGTTTCATTCTTGATCGCCGTTGGCTGGGAGGAACTTTCTCTGGCTGCTTTTCAAATCTGAGATGAGTATTTCCCCTTTACTTTTGCTTTCAGTCGCTGGATTTTTTTTTAATTTGCTTATGTACTGCACTTTACCCCTTAATCTTGATATATAAGGATCAGAAAACGTACTCCTTTGAGGTGTGTACTGGATTTAAAACTTAACACCATTAGCTTCAACTGGTTTTGTGGACTTGTTGCAGTGGTTTAAATCTAAGCTTTGTCTTCTAGAGTTCTGTTTCATTAAACATAGCCTAGTCTTCGATACGTTTCTCTTCAAAATATCTTGTGTGAGCAAAACCAGACATACCTAAAAGCTGCCCACAGTCACTGGTGGTGTTTCCGAAATCTTTTCAGAAAAGATACTGGTTGCTGGGTGCTTGTGGATAGCTTTGTTTCAATATTGGTGAATAACTCAAGCGTATAAACCTATCATGCCCTTGACTCTTGAATTACCACACATTTAGTCCCTTCCTCAAGCTTTGTAATGGTAGTTCTTTCCCTGATCCTCATAGTAATATTGCCCCTAGGCCATAGTGGACATGAGTCCGGTCCCAAGGGGCAGGATGTGTTAGCCGTACGCCCAAAACGGTCCTTTATGCCTCACAGCATCACTAGCAGTTTGGCAGGCACAGATGGAAGAACTTTCTCCAAATTTCACTTACGGTTTATATCCCCGAGGACTTATAAAGAGAGGTCCTGTATGGTGCGAGAAGTCTGCCTTAAAAAATCTTTCATAATAGACATCAACGTGCAAATTCAGTGGTGAAGTGTCAGCCGTATTGGGTTTCTGGCCCTGTGGGTCTACTGCTGTCCGATGAAAGCAGCGTCGCTGTCCTAGATCTATTTTCATCACCCCAAAAGTATTTATGGTCTTGGGACCCACAGCCTGCAGATCCACAGCTGCTTTTATCTCTGCTCTTAATTTGCTTTCCTTTAGGGTCAGGGTATTCGATCTCCGCAGAAGTGAATCTTTGTGCTCCCTCTATGCCCACCAGTTAGGAGTGTCGGCGGTCCAGATGGATGACTGGAAGATCGTCAGTGGAGGAGAAGAAGGCTTGGTCTGTGTGTGGGACCAACGGATGGGCACCAAACTCTGGGAAATGCATGCCAGGTAATTTTGTGGGTGTGGGATCCTATTGGAAGGGTGGTTTATTGGATCTGGAATGTGGGAAAGAGATGATCCAGGACCAAAATGATAACGTGCCCGTGTCTAAAGCTTCTGAGAGTTCTGTTAGTTTTCATGTGATTGGGGAACAGATTGCCTCCCCACCTGGAGTCTGGTGTGCGTTTCTGCGTGTGCCCTTTAGCTGTCGTAGGCTTTTTACTCATTACTTAAAAAGTGTGCTTCAGTCAGTGTAAGGCAGCGTGGAAATTGTTTCCCCTGCATCTCCTGTGAAGTTCAGGTGGTGTTTTCTCCCTGCTACATCCCCAACCAGTATTTACTTTATTAAACCTTGGATTTAAAATGCTGGACTCCTGGCTGTTGTCTTCAGAGCGCCTGGTTCTGGCTGTCTCTGCGCTCTATCCTTACGCAATACCTGTGTTTCTGTTCACCTGATTCACGCATTCCCTTAGCAGTAACGATCAAAGTTAATGTGGTATTTAAACTCATTTGGATATTAAAATAGCAGTTTGTACTGAAAGCACAAGTAGTACAGTACTGGAACTACAAGCAGGCATCAGTATCCTGGAGCTGACAGAAGACTGTGAGTTACTGCAGCCAAATTATGATTTCCTCGTCAAGGCACAATTCCCAGGGAGTTAGCTTTGTCTGAATGAAGACCAAGGATTTAGCCCCCTGCAAGTCTGAGTGATACCCTTAATAAAATGAACAGATAAATCCTGATTATTTTTTTTTTTTAATGCATCTTCCCCAAAGAGGAGCTCGATGAGGTATTTACAGTCAGAGAAGTTCACGTTGGAGTTGTCATTGATTAATAGCAGGGATCTCCTCCTCTTTTGACCCTGTGAATTCTAAAGCCCGTTGCGATGCGGCCGATGCATTAAGGACAATATTGCATTGATTGTCTCCTGGAGCAGCACTAATGAACGTGCCAAGCAGGGCAAGTGGTGCAGATCTGAGCTTTGGGGGTGTACTAAAAGTGAAACCGTTAGATTAAACATTTAAAACACTGTTTAATCTATATAGAAATCAGAAGAGATCACTTCAATCGAAAAGGCCGTCGTAGGTAAGAAGGTGTGCGTGGCGTTATCCGTGCCTGCAGCCCAGCTTCATGAATAGAAAGTGGGGACAGAAGCTAAGGGAGGTGACAGGAGACACGTTAGGGTGGTGGAGATGCACCATCTCAATCTGAGAGGATAAGAAGTTACTTCTACTTGAACAGTAAATGCTGTTACAGTGGTTCAGGGTTAGTTTATTAATCAGTGAGAGGAAAAGGAATGAAGACCAGATTTCTCTCATATAGTGCTTTTCTAAATCAGTGGTAACTCAGTGCTTGGAGGTGTGGGGGTCCGGGGTGTCCCCATCCTTCATTTTGGGAAGCATCCTGCTCTTCCCAAGAGGGTGCTGCTGCAGTCCTTACAGCCACAAAGCAAGCAGGCAGCCCGGATCCCTTGCAGCCTGTGTGCTGCCAAGCCTCTCAGATATTTTTCTGGCCTCCACGTGTGTTCTGGTAACAGCCCACTAGATGGGGATAAACACAGTGTTTATCTGCTCCAGACAGGAGAAGATCCAAAGGTGCAGGTTCCCAGCCTCTGGCCATAGAGAGGGCGCTGATTTAAATGAAGTCCTGTTTAATCCAGAGCGACTCCTTTACTGCACTTGGATGTTCGGAGTCTAACGGAGGCGGCATCTCACCCGCTGCTCACCCGTTGTTTTTCAGACATCCGGTCCGCCACGTATGGTTTAATTCTCATAGCCTCATCACTGCAAACATCCCCGATGAGAAAACTCCCCGAGGCGCCAGCATCATGGACGATGACCTTACCGCACACCGCAAGTGAGTAAACCAGCTCTGAAGGGTAGGATTTTTGGCACTGTGAAGATCTGCTTTATTCCTTATTTTAAAATGGCATGCTAAGCACCTGAGTCATGATCCGGAGCAGTAATAGAGAAGGTATAGCATCTAAAAAATAAAATAAAAAAAAAGGCTTAAGGCTTTCAAAACCATTGAAGAATTGGCTCTTTATTTACTTCTAAGCACAAAAAAAAACGCATTTTTTTTGCAGCAGGGGAATGTAAAGGCCACTGAAGCCAGACAGGGAATGCAGCCCTTTCCTTGCTCTAAGCATTAGTAATGGTATCTCCTCCTAAAGGAAAACTACTGGTATTTAAACTCCAGGTTTTGGTATTTGCATCTCAGATGGCTGTTAGCACATCTAATTGAACTATCAAACTACAATGTACTTATCTTCCCCCTTGCTGAATAGATTAGAAATGTTTCAGCAGATGAGTCGTGTGTCTGCAGTGCTAACGAGAATGATTCACGTTGGTTTCCAGGGCTCGGTGGGGTCCCTGGGAGGAGGCAGGAGGGACTTTTCTCTGTTGAAGCTGCACGGACAGCCCGAGTGCAGAAGGGACTGGGTTTTATATTCCGCTTCTGAAGCATCAAATTCTCATCCTTCATGGCAATTGCTAACTTTGGTTGTTTCCCCTGTAGTGCATAATTAATGTATACAATAAAATAGTGTGTCCTGGTTGTGTTCTGTGCAGGCATCGAGGAATCATTTATGCCTACGAGTTCTCGGTAGACCAGTTGGCTGTAGAAAGCGTCCTTCCTATTTGCCGCTCTTCCTACGATGAAGTGACTGGTTACAACTACAACATTGGCCTTGCAGTTCCCTATGATAACATTTAGGTAACTCGCTTTACTTGGCTTCTGTGTCCGGCCCTCTGCCAAGTACATGGCCAAAGGCAAAAAGGAGATCCGCGTGGGACAAGCGCCAAAAAGATGGCGTTGGCTGCGGGTGCATCAAATGGGCTGAGCATTTGCCGAAAACTTGGGGATATGAACCGGAACAGAGAGCGTGGCCGCCCTCGGGCGTATCACTAAAACATGTTGCTGTGCAAGTGCTCGAAGATCCGCTATGGTGGAACCGAGAGACTGAAGGGGACCAGGACATTTGAGTGCAAACAAAAATGTTCCTTCCTGCTGCTTGTGGGAAAAACGCTGCTGATCCCATCTTGGCAGAGGAGACACGGTTGGGAAGTGAGAGCCCCGAGTGGCAAAGTGCTGCAGTGGTGGGAGGCTGGGAGCACATTGAGGAGGTCATGCCTATCCTGAGAGGGGGGGGAAAAAACCACCAAGTTCTTGGAAAAAGCATCTTGCTAGGCCACATGTTTGAAATTTCTTTCCTTGTAATGAGCTGCTCATTCCTGTTTTCCTTGGAGTGCATCGGAATGTGTCTAGGAACAGGAACATGCACAAAAGGTTATGGTGGCTGGGAGGGGAACGTGATGGAGAGAGGGAGGGGAATGTTGGCCTCGGCCCGGCTGGATGCTTGGAAACTCATCGGACCATGTGCATCAAAATGATTTTTAAAATAAATTATTTTTTTAAGTCTCTAAAATTCAGGATCAAATGTTTGTGTTTTTTTTCTAATTGTGTCTTTACATGTGTTTGTGGGGTTTTTTTGTTCCTGAGTCTTCTAGGGTAAGCTAACCCCCGTGCACAGGACCAAAAGGCCGTCCTGTCTCAGGTTAGTTGTCGGGTATGTTCTTCACTGGGTCATGCCCTTCCACAGCACCTGGAGGTTCTCCCCAGGTGGCTGGGACTTGGGTTTCCGACACTGTCCTCGCTTCCGAGCTGGGAATCAGTCCCGTTGGTGCAATGAAACAGAAGGGACGAACTGGCTGCAGTCCCTGTGCCCGGGTAATTAGCACTAATGCTGTGGAGCAGCATCCAGGCTGAAGGGTAGGATTTGGTACCTTGGGTGCAAATGAGGAGTAAGACTTTATTGTAAACCCAAGTCGCACTGACACAGGTAGAACCAGTTTGGCGAACGAGAGCTTGAGTCCTGCATGGATATGTTTTACTGGTTTGAAACTATCTTATGGTATTGATTTGCCCTTGTAAACTTAGTGGTGCAAGCCAAAGCCATGTAAATCAAGTTTAAATTGAGGTGAAGTTTTAACTTAACACCTTTTTGCTGGCTTAATGGAATGAATTTAAACAGACGGTGCTGGGAAGGGGTGCAGGATATGTGCCCGGACCTGCAGGAGAGGGGCTGGCTGGACTGTCCCCTCAACCTGAGCCAGGCACTCCGACAGCCCCCGCAGAGCTTCGTGCTGCTCTTCGCTTGCCTGGACACGTATTTCACAGCCCGCCCTTGTCTTTGGCTTGGGGTGGTTTTCCATGCCCCCTCGAGCAACTTTCACCTGTGTGGTCAGTTTTTAGCAGTTAGCTCTTTCCTCTTGGTGGACTGAGAGAAGAACTGCAAGGGGCAAAGTCATTCTGTCTGACCAATAAATTTTAACTTTCGTAAAGCTTTGGTCTTTTTTTTTTTTTTTTCTTTTTTCTTCTGCCCTTCTGAGAAGCCGGGTCCCTTCATTCCTGGAAGATCAAGAAGTGTCATGGATATGTAGTTTGGACAAGAGCTCAGCTGAAACCTGTCAAATAAATAATAGCTTCTGTAGTGTGGATGATTCGTGGGTTGCTCCAGCCCTGTGTCTTCTGATGGAGCTCGGCAGAGAAAGCTTCTGCTGTCATTGTTCTCCTCCCCTCTGTGCTGTGACCTGCTGCCCTGTCTCATACACCCTTGGCTTGTTCTGACTTTTCGTCCCCTTATCTTGCCTCATTATCTTGGGGCAGCTTTGTTCTTCAGTTCCCTGCTGCGAGTAGCAGATAAGTCTGTCTTGTGCCCGCGCTTGTTGAGCCCTTTGCCTGGCGTCTACCTCCGCGCTTCCCCTCTCCTTCTGCACTGCCCGTGGCAAAGCTGCCTCCCTACTGCTCCTTGACCGTGGTAGTCGTTGAGCTGCGAGAAGATGGATGCTTTGCACCACCTGCATTGGTAGACGTCTTTGCTTTCTTATGCAGGGAAGACCTACAAGTCATCAATTCACTGGGGAGCAAGCATCAACCCATCCAGATGCTAGAAGGCTTCCAGTGGAGAAAGAAATTCTCTGTTGCCACAGCCACCGTTTTGTTGGCTCGCGGTCTGGATGCAGCTCCTCAGGGTGGATTGGAGAGCGGTCCTTTTGGTCTGTTCTTCCTATCGTTGAAATTAATTTAGGAAGGTTGTACCACAGCAGAAGATTGTGTATGTATTTAACTAGCATTCATAATGCAAATGAGGGCACTTAGGCTGTTGGAGGATATCCATGTTGGGAGTTTAATTTTTGTTTCTGAAAAGAGATGTTGTCCTACTTCACTGGGTAGTCATTAATACTGTGCTGAAGTGGGTGCTGGAGTGTAGCAAATGCAATCGTGACTGTTTACATCTTCTCCAGGGTTAGTGATATTTAAATAGAGCCTATTCCCTAATAACTTCAAGAGCAAGACTGAAGTCCCCACCCAATCTTTACCAGAGGTAGATGCCACCTTTGGACTTTCCATGTGGGGACTCCCTAGGACACGTTGGTGCTACCAGTTTGTGGTAGGTAGGGGCAAAGGCGGACTCTCTTCTCAGCAGATCCCTGTTGTATCCCACAGGCAAAGGTCATCACTCAACGAGGGGGCATGTCTTCTGTGTTGGGCAGTGCCTGGGGCTGAGGGCAAGGGTTTGAGTTGAGGAGCTGCAGTCAGGATGTGCTGGGCCAGTGCTGTGGATTGACCGGGCAGAGGTTAGACTGAAGGTGAAGGCTCACGCTGTGCGAGAGCTCTGCCAGCCTGGTGACCATCAGATGGGCTGGGCAGTTGGGGGTAGCTGAAGAATCAGAAGGCATCAAAGAAGGAAGTGGTTTGGGGTGAAGAGCCTCAAGAACAACTTCTGGTTTCTGTTGCTGATGACAGCGATCTTTAGAAAAATAGAAGCATCCGTTGTCTTTGTGAGAAGGATCTCTGGACATAAGGTTCTTCCCTACTGTTCTCCAAAGAGAATATATGATCAAAGGGGGAGGCTGTCTCTGTACCGCAGCCTCCAGCTGCTCCCAGGCTCCAGAGCTCTGACTTCAGTGAAAACCCATGGGTGGTTTCACTGTACTTTTTGCATAGCAAAACCGTCGTGATGCAAAGGATGTGGTAGGACACGCTCAGCTGTGATGGCGTACTGGAAAAAAACAGCTGTCCCTCCCCCTACTCTGGATCCAAGGCACCAGCAAAGGTCCCAAGAAAGTGCCACCTTCCCCTTCCCTGCTGCTGAAGGAGAAGATAAGGTTGGAGACCTCGTAAGAACCGATGGGTTAAGCAGTAGAAACTAGTGGGGAAAGCGCCTGTTCCAGATCAGGATTTGTGCCATTGGCGGATTTCTGGCCAGAAACTTGGACCTTCAGCCTCTGGGCCAAATGCGTCTTCATGGACGGCAGCTGCTGGCTTTGTTGGTGGGGGAGTTCCTGTGTCACCTCTGCAACGGCAGATGCCACTCGAAGGAAGGGGGAGCTCCTCAAACTTTATAAATATCAGCTGCAACTGCCTGCCCCGGCTCCATCACCTGTGCTCCTGCGCTCCCCCCCTGCTGTCCTGCGCCTCCCGTCCTTCCCAGGCAGGTGTCCCCCAAATTTTGATCTCTCCTGCCTTTCCTGGAGTCTGCTGTGGCTGAGACGTGGGTGGGGATGGTGAGATGGGTGTCACTGGTGGGGACCTGGGTCAAACTATCTGTTCCCTCTGTGCCAAACCCCCCTACCCCTCCTGGGACAGCTGCCCTGCAGTCGTGCGGGGCACTTGGTCCCGCTCTTCCATGACCACGACTCGCTGCGCTCTCCGACGCTCTGCTCAGCCTTTATGAGCTTTCCCTGAGTTTTCCAACATGTGGCAAAGCAGCTTCAATTTTCCAATTACGCTCTGCTGACACCGCTGGGGTCTGCAACGGAGCTGTGCACCACATCGCAGGTCTCAGCGTCTTGGCAGCTCTTGCCGTGCCCCGTAACAGAACCGTTATCCGTTACGGAATGCTCTGGGCTTTGCAGGATTTTGCTGTGGTCTGCGACAGAAATGGTACCTTTGCCAAATCTCCCAGCGCTCTGCCAGTTTTTTCCTGTGCTTTGCAGAACTGTTATCCTGCCTCTCGCTGGGTTTTGCTGTGCGTAATGTCAACGTCGCATTACGTTTCCCCGACTTTCCGCTGGCCGTGGGAGCGACGCTCCTGCCCAGCTGGAGGACCCGTTACTGCGGGCAGGGCTGTGCGCAGCCCGGGGGCTCCTGGCCTTGATGTGAGGATCGGGCTTGTCTTCCCCGATCCCTCCCGTTCCGCTCTCCCTTTCATCTGCTCCCTCCAACCCTCCCTCCCGCTCTCGACTTCGTCCCATTTCCCGCAGAGCAGACGAACACGGGCGAAGGCAAACTACGCTGCGGCCGGTTTGCTTTGGGTCCTGCCCCTGCTCCCCGGCAGCCCCTGCTCCCCCGCTTTCCTCCCCACCCAACAAAACAGCTGGGGGACAGCTAATTAGCTCAAGGGATAATAATTACCCTCTTACCAATGCTCTTCAGTCCTCGATTTCCCTGCGTTGCGTGGTGTATCCAGCCCTTGCTGGCTGCAAGAAGCCCTGATGGCTCCTCCAAGAAACCCACGGTATCGAGGGGGAGTGGGACCACCATCTCATGTCGACCTGCTGCAGCAGCAGCAAGGGCTTTGCTGGGTGAATCACGGGTGGAAAAGGCCCTTTCAGACGCACAGGACCGCTGCTGGGAGCAGGGTGAGGCCAGCGGCACGGAGCCTGCAGCCGGTCTGCAGAGCAGGATGGTCCCGCAGCATCCGTACGGAAATTCCTGTGAGAAGATGGGGAAAGGAGCCTGGGTCTGCTCCTGACACCTGGGATTTGGGGAGAAGCTGAATGTCGTGCTCTCGAGTGCGTGGGGAGGGAAGGGAGCACCGAGGGTCTGGTGCGGGGAGGAGGACGATAAGAAGTTTCAGGAGGAGGAGGAGGAAGGTCAGTGTCTGCCCCTCTGCACCGGCTGGTGCCAATGCAACGCAGCCGAGGACGAGCCCAGACGACGGAGGTGTCCGGAGGAGAACAGTCCTGAAGAGTCGCAGAACGCTGCAGATGCAGACAAGGCCGCGGCTGCCGTCGGGCGGTACTGGGAGACCCTCAGGGCCTGAACGGCTGCACTGGAAGAGCTGGGAGCTCCATCGGCACCATCCCCTCCCCAGCCCCAGACCCAGCGCTGGGCCCTGCCCGCGGCACCGGCACCAACCCCGGCTCTCGCCGCCCAGCCCAGGTCGAGCGCCACGCGCCAGCGCCGCGACGGGTCAACCGCCGTCACGTGCGGCGGCAGCGCCGTCCCACGGCTTCACAGCACGCCCGGCCGCGACATGGCGGCATCCCCAGGTGTGGAGCCGCGAGAGGGGATCGGCTCTGTCCCTGCGGCTCCCTCCACAGCCGGGTCAGCCCCGGCCTGTCCTCGGTGCCGGCAGGCAGCGCAGGTCTCTCCAGGACAGGACTGCATTGCAGGGAAGGGCTGTCCTTCCCTGGCTTAGCGCGCCTGCTCTCCGGCTGCTGGCTCGGAAGAGCCGCTCCGGTGCGGGAGCTGCGGCCCAGCAGCTGGGAACGGAGAGCAGGGGCCTCGTCTCGGCTGAGCACCCTGCACCGATGGGCAAGACTGGGGGGGGTTTGGAGGGGCAGAGGTGCCAAAGGGCGAATCCTTACCTCTGCCCTCAGCACAGGGATGCCTGGGCAGCGCAGGAGCCCCCGCTAATGTGGGGCAGAAGGAGAAATTGCTCCTGCCCTGAGCCGGAGAGAC